>JACEIK010005841.1:0-101706 GCA_018107945.1 Datura stramonium
ATAGCATGTTTTTTATTTTCCGATACAATTTACTGTAATCATTATAACTGTATCTAAATTTCTAACCCTGCAATCTCTCCTTAATTGATGTTGTTTGTTTTTTGTTAAGAAAAGTTGCATATTTAATGAAAGTAAATTACTCTTTTTATGATCATGAACGTTTTTTTTTCATATCTAAAAATTAAAATCAAAACTTCACATTTGTGTAATTTCGAAATCTGAAATTGCAGATTTTTGGAGAAATTTTCTTTTTCTTTGGGTGTATCATCGTTGCAGATTTGGAGAAAATTTTCAAATTTGTACCGATATATATATAAAAAATTCAACTATCTAAATGAAATTTATGTGTTTCACCAGAAATATTGTTACATACTAATAAGCATAAAAAATTTGATACATATACAAATATAATATATAAACATAGTATAAATCGGTTTGATATTCAAAATTAAAAATAAAAAAAAAAGATATACAATCAAAGAATCTATAATACGCAAATTCTATAACATTAAATATTTTATAAAAAATGATACAATTGTCATACATTGATGAATAGTAATTTTGATTTGTAATTTATTCAAGATAATGCGATACATGGGCAACAAAGCAAATAATTGGCAAAATTTTCTAAATTGGAATTTTGAAGATAATTTTTAAAAAGTTAAAAAAATTAAAAATATTGATACACATTAATAACAAATTGGTACAATGTATATCAACACACAAAACAATACATTGGTACATAATAGTGCAAATTATCAAAAACATGAATCTTGATACATGTATCAATTCAGCCATTGATACACAAGACAAAAAAAGCTTGAAAAAATTGCGGTGTATGATTTTTCGTTAATCTATGAACAAAAAAGCTTGAGAAATCCGACAATATTATTGTTAAATAAAATTTTACGCCGATTTCTCCTTGAATCTTAGCATTGACATTGTCGATGATATGCGACTCTACTTCAAGAGTGATGAGTTTTTCCGGTGAGAATAATGTACAAGATTTGTCCCGAAATATATTGAAGCCTTTTCGCTATCCACAACAATTAAAGATCATGTCAAAGGGATAAAAAAACAAGCAATTCGAAAAATAAGGAGGACAATAGTCGGATCCACAGTGTTGCATCAAATAGTTCGGGTATTTTTCGCTTTCTCTGAGAGATCTCCAATTCTCTCTGCACTCCAGGATCGTCATGGGTGAGAGAGAGAGAGAGAGAGAGAGAGAAACATTACTTGTGAGAGAAAAAATTAGCGAGAGAAATTAAAAATTTTGGAAGAGAAAAATGGGCATTGAATCAGGGGAGAAAATAAGGGTATTGATTGGAGAAGGTAGAAAAATTGATACATATGATAATTTGCTATTTTTATAATTTTTTTGCTATTTTTGTAATTTTTTAAAAGTGTTAGTTATATATTATAAATAAATAGTAAGATTTGCATAATTATGTAATTATTTCAAATTTAAATAATGAATACATCGGCCTCTAATTAAACTTGTTGGGAAGCATTTGAGTAGGCTTTGCAAGATAAAAGGTAATTTATGTTCATAAATTTTAGGTAGTATTTGATGATGTGCATTTTGTTTTCCTCATCAATCTCCAGCAGTAGTAAGGAGTTGATCAATAGAATTTTGACGACTTTGAAGTGGATAGAATATTGCAAAAGCAATGGCAGAACAATTCCATTGCCATAATTCACCTGAACCTGGCTGTGTCATTTTGTTGATTTATATGAAAATTGGCTCAATGATTTGTTTTGTTGGAATAAAATGAACCCAATTGAATATTGTGAATTTGTGATGCACAAAAGAATCATATCATCCAACTAGCTAGGCGCAATAAACTTTTTACCCGTTTTCTCAAATCTCTTTGGGAGAATCATTCATTATATTCCCACATCGCTTCTTCTGTGAACCTTTATTGCTGTAGACGATTTGAAATAAATAAATAAGTGTAACCCTATAAGTGAGGTGAGGTGAGGCTGTTGCATGTGTGCCTACTCTTATTCTTATTTTAATATTCTCTTTACATCTTCTAACCCTCAGAATTTTTTAGCAGCCTTTGCTATTTGCTTTTCCTCTTTATTCTCCAATTAAGTTCAAATGTCAGGTGCTATTTGTTTAAATGATGTTGAGGCAAATATCAAATCAATTAAACACAGTAATTATATACTTTTCCTTTATACTTTGATGAAACTTATCCGTAATCGATTAGGTGCTGTATTAAATATAAAAAAGTCACGCGCTCTGCTTAATTAGATCTGAATAGATTTTCACTTTCAAAAAGAGAGGAATTTTATTCGACTGGAGAACAGAATCTGAATATTACACTCTCACAATGCACAAATGGAGATTACAGAGCAATACCTAGCAAAAAGTATCAAATTACTACTGGCTGCCAATGGTATTCATGAACAAAAAGTCTCGTGTTCGAGTCCTTTGTCAGGACTGCTTCTCCCCTAACAATGACTCATGCTACGTGAATTCTGATTAGTCGACACACCGCCCAACAGTACTTACTAGTCCACGTATGCACAGTGAACATCAACAGGAACTATTGCTTCTTCTAACACATTTTGACAGGAGGTGTATCAATGAACGGTAACAGATGGTATATTACATAACATGCAAGTCTAAACTAACCTAACATTTCTCCTCCAGTCCTTTTAGTTGGAAAACTTTGAGATCAATTTGTCGATATGGATTAGGATATCATCTATGCGAGGTCGAACTGTTGCTTGAGGCTGAAGTATCCATGTCACAAACTGGTGTAGTGCCTCCGGATACGGGGTATTAGGCCCAGCTGGCCATTTTATTTGTGCATTTACGATAGCCAGCTGCATACTCCACCAGATTCCCGAGTGCATACTCAAAGGAGATACCCATACCTGCAGATGGAAGCTTACCAAGTGCAAATTTGGTTACTTCATTGTAAGTGACCACATCAGAACCAATTTCATACTTATACCGTGGTAAATATTAAAAAAAAGGGCAGCCCAGTAGATGAAAGCATCCCGCGTTCACACAGGGTCCGGGAAGGGCTGCACCACAAAGGAGAGTAAGACATACAGTCTATCCTAATGCAAGCATTAACGACTGATTTCTAGCCAACTGTGATCTATAGAGTCACACGAGGACAACTTTGCTGTTACTTCAAATTCCCCTCAAGCGGTTCATACATTGATCAAGAGAAATACAATTACTTTGAATTAGAAAAGTTAAAATCCATAAAAAGACTAGCAGATAATTTTTTATGATGGTGGCGTCCAAGCCAACTTGCACGTATATCGACTATTCCACCGGAGTCCCATGGCACAAGTACTGAGTAATTCTACCCGCCAAGACTTGGGCAGAGAGAAAAAGATCACCTATTAAACAGGGCAACTCACCACAAGACCATACCTCACCTCAGTACAAGCACCTAAATACTAAATTCACAGGATGCATGTCAAAAATGCAGGAAATTCCAAGGTTCAGATGAGTAGGCCCACAGATCTTATTCACATCAAACATAAAATTATTGGACAATCTTGATGCAACATAACTAACAGCTACCTAAACAAGAAAATAAAATTTATTTTTCTGTTGCACAAAAACTACAACTATCTGCACAGAGTATACAGAAGTCTTACATTATTGCATATAAAGTGCAACCTAATGACCAGATATCAGTCCTTTCATCAATGTCACATTGGCTTGGGCAATCCATAATTCAGATTGCTCGGAAGAGTGCTGACACATGCTCAACTACTGCCCATTCCTACATAACCAGCACCCAGAAATTGAAAGAGAAAATACAACAAAATGGGTTACGTATAAAAATATCAGAAATGAAGCCAATAATGAAGATAACACACGTTACAACTTAATTGCAATTTGCATATCAAACAACAGAAAATCACTTTAGCCAGGTTGAGAAAACAAACACGAGAAGCCTACAGGCATTCAAACAGCATAACATCAAGTCTTACATAATAGAAGAATCAAGGCTTAGAAATACCTGTAATTGTGGGACTCTGAACGGGCGAATTTGCCTTCTTGCAGGACGTGTACTTCCAAAATCCATTAATATTGCAAGTGGTGGCTGTCCTTTTCTATGTGTTAAAAGTACATTACCAGGTTTGACATCATTATGCGCATAGGGGGGATCCAAGCTATGCATATGCTGAGTCCTGCAAAGCTGCTGGCTTCTTTCAAGTTTCAATAGAGCATTTCTTGGCGTTACAGTTGAATGTGCCCTTCTCTTTTCTAATCTCGGAAAACATTGAAAATGCACTAATTTGCTGAATACACTAATTCTTGTTCACCTGAAGAAATATTTGAAGCACGTCTGAAGTGGAAAAGAACTCCTTCTTAGCATTCATCACCTTGGTATTATCCAGTAATGTCCCATCCAAATGGACTGGAAATAGTAGATAAGCTTCATGCTTCCAAGACTGATCTTGTGAGACCTATCCAAATATGTTATGTAGATAAAATCCAATGGCTTAAGATATAGTATTGAGAAACCAACCAGGAAGACACAAAGCAGCATGCACAACACATTCAACACAATAATGGCGTATATTTTCATAAACAACAAACAAAAGCTTGTCAAAAATAAGTATCATGCCCAAGAAGGAGAAAGTGTTTGAAGAATAATATTTTAATACTTCTAAATTTCCAGGAGTTCCTCAAATTGCATACCCCCTCCAAACCCCCTCCCACCCTTCTGCAAGAGAAAGGAACTAGAGAGTACACTTCTTTTGGCAACATGAATGAAAGCTACTTGGTGTTTAGAGTTCCCGGTGTTTAAAAGCAAAAGCACAAAGAAGTGACAAAGTCCATGGGGCTAGAAATGAAACACACACTTCTTTTAAGTGAAATTCACATATTACGGAAATTAAAAATATACCAAACATTTATAAATTTAGTACTATAATAATCAAATTGCATGTCAACGAACTAATTTTAGCATCCATTTTACAATGATATTGATGTTAATCCAACTCAAAGTTGAGATTCAATGAAATCGCTTCTCATTAGGATCACTTTGTGTGTTATTGTTTGAAGTGCATCCTTCTCTAAAGCGCATGGCTTCGCCCATGAAGTGATAATCCCTCACTTTGTATTGCTTTGCCGCTTAAAGCAACGAAGGAATGGTTTCTAACATTACTCTCAACTTCATCTAAAAGCAAAGTGTAGGAGCATTAATTTCTTGTGATAGGATTCAGTACCAAGGATAAACAACTGTGCCATGTGTCACCTCCTATGCATGATAATTGCAATCTCAACAATACTTCCACAACCTAATAGTTTGAAGCCCTATAGTTAACAGATAATTAGAGCGATTTAGAGAGAAGCAGCTCTTTCAATCCATATGAAAACCAACACAAACCTAAGGTGCTTGCAGCAATTACCTGGACCGAAATGATAGCCTGATCAAGGAGAGGAAGCAGGTTGGGATGACTAAATAGAGATGAAAAATGGATCTCCTCCCGCACCATCTCCAGATGTTCATTATTCTGAATAAGAACTTTTTTCATGGCATAAGTTCCATCATCTACACATATTCAGACAGAAATTTTGAACATTATACAATTACCAAATTCATGGAAAAATGACAAACTTTGAATAATTTATATAGAATAAGAGAACATGAAAATTACATACAACAAGACAGCTTATACCTCGCACTATTTTCCAAAAAGAACGAATTCATGATCAGATTGGACCAGGCTCATAAGAAAACAAAATATGCACTGACTGACCAAAAAGTATTGCTTAACTTTCCTTTTCTAATTCATTTGAGCAATTACGAATGATCACCCAGAACAAAGAAATATAAAAGAAGGGAAATAGCTGCAACAGTTACTTCTCTTTATATCTATTTAATAGAACTGCTCTCCTTTTCTTGTGTTAATTTATTTTATTTTCTGATTGTTAAATGTGGTGTATTTCAAGCTATGTTGCTGGGACTCTCCGAAAAATCGAGTGCGTGTACACAATCCTCCCAAAGTAGTGCATATTTGGAGGATAAGACATGGGTGCAGAGCTGTTTGTTTTAGAGAGCGCACCACGTGGATTTCAAGCGCCTGCAATGAGCTTTAGGATTAAAGTCCAATTGCTCAGGGGATAAATGTATTCTGGAGTTTAATATGCCTTGTAGGAAATAAATGCATTTTGGGTAATGCTGGTGGACATAGAGGGGATTGGTGGTGAAATGGGCGGTCAAGAAGAAAGTGGAAGCCAAGAAGGTTGCCTATATGGAGTTGGTGGAAAGCGAGATATGAGGAGGAAAAGATGGCAAATAACGAGAAGTATAAGACATCGAAGAAGGAAGCGAGATTAGCGATTTACAATGACTAAGACGACATCGGAATGCTTGTATGAAGAACTTGAGGACAAAGGCGGGGATAAGAAGATGTATAGGCTCATCGAGGCAAGAGGAAGGATGCCTGAGACTGCGGACGAAAATGAAATGCATTAAAAACGAGGAAGACAAGATATTAGTGGAAGAGTCACATGTTAGAGACGAAGACGGGGACCTATCATAAACTTTTGAATGAAGAAGGAAGCGGGGAGTATTGTGTTGGGTGATTTGAAGCACTCAGAGTTGTCGAGATTTTGGGTATTGTAGGGGCATTAAGTTAGAAGGCTTAGGAGGTTATTTGTAAGGCGAGGGAGGGGAGGGGCAGTGGACTAGACGCGAGATCCGATGAAATTTTAAAAAGCGCGGGTATAACAAGTATGGAATGGCTAACTGGGTTATTTAATGTCATTTTAGGACGATAAAAATGTACGAAGAATGGAGGTGGTACAATGATCTGTTGTACACGAACAAAAGTGATATCCAAAATTGCAACAAGCATAGAAGTATCAAGTTGCTAAGTAACACTATGTGGAGTCGGGAGGAGTGGTAGATATGAGGATAAGGGGGGTGTATACATCGCCGAACCAATTTGGATTCATGTCGAGGTGTTTCGACTACATAAGTCATACAAGACATAGGGAGATTGATGGAGCGGTATAGGGAGGAAGAGGGATTTACATATCGTGTTCATCGGCCTAGAAAAATTATAACAAAGTCGTTGAGGTTCTACGGAGATGTTTGGAGGCTAAAAGTTCCTGTAAGTTACATTAGGACAATTAAGGATATGTATGATGAAGCGGGCAGTGAGGGCAGGTGGGAGGAGATTCCCAATCTTGATGGGATTGCACTAGGGACACGACTCTTAGCCGTTTTTATTTGCCTCGGTGATGGATGAACTAACACAACATATCTAGAGGTGCATGGTGTATGCTATTTGTGGATGACATAGTTTTTGATTAATGAGACATGCAGTGGACTCAGCAGTGAGTGGAGGTTTTGGAGACAAACCCCCAGACTCTAAAGGGTTTAGGTTGAGCATGACTAAGACAAAATACTTGGAGTGCAAGTTCAGTGACGTAACTCACGTGACAGAGATGTGGAAGGTAAGGATTGTTACACAAAGTTATCTCCAAGAATGGAAGTTTAAATATTTGGTCGATAATCCAGAGAATGGGGAGATTGTGATGATATTACACATCGTATTGGAGGGGGTGGATGAAATGGAAGCTCGTACACAGTGTTTGTATGATAAGAATGTCTTACCCGAGCCTTAAAGGTAGATTTTATAAAGTGGTGATCGGGCTTGACTATGTTGTTTGGGGGCGGAGTGTTGGCCTATCAAGAACTCGCACGTCAAGTGAAAGGAAGTAGCAAAAAATGACAATGATAAGATGGATGTGTGGGATATTAATAGACATAGGATCAGGAATGAAGTTATTCGGGATATGATGGAAGTGGCCTCGGCGGTGGACTAGCAAGATGAGGAGCGGGCGAGATAGTTCGGGTATATGAGAAAATGCATATGTCCTAATGAGGAAGTGTGAGAGGGACAGCTATAGTTGTTTATCATGAGAGGTAGAGGTCGGTAGAAGAAATCTTGAGGTGGGATGATTAGACAAAACATAGCACACACAGGGAAACTTATCATCAAGGATTAGGGTGAAGATCGGTAGGTATTTAAGTGTTGTCTATTCTCCCTATCACTA
This sequence comes from Datura stramonium, assembly GCA_018107945.1. Lineage (NCBI taxonomy): Eukaryota > Viridiplantae > Streptophyta > Magnoliopsida > Solanales > Solanaceae > Datura > Datura stramonium. The sequence continues at coordinate 8,060 of JACEIK010005841.1, forward strand.
TTATTATTATTACTCTCCTACTATCTTATTCTTTAATTTTAGAGTTGGTTATTGTTTCCTTTGCTTAGGTTATTGTACATTTGTTGTTGCTACTTGCTCTTTTTCATAATTGTTTGAGCATAACTTCTTAAACTCTATATTTATTTTACTTGTTTGTTTGATATGCTTTATTTGAGTCAAGTATCTATAGAACACAGATTTTTTACCTTCATACAAAGGATGATTGTAAGATTGCATATACAGCCTCCCCAGACCCCATTTATGTGATGTTGTTGTTTTGTAGCATGAAAGATTCAATTTTCATGAATGAACACTCTATGGAAACATCAGGACCAGGGTGCAATAAAAAGTCCCAGTGCTCCAATATTTGATATTGAACTTACCCATGTACTTATAAATAACTACGACTAAAAAAAAAGGTGTAAAAGTTCAAATATTTACAGTAATAGAGAAAGAGCCCAATACTCACAAATCTGCAGTTGTCAATCAGAAGAGAGAAATAGAACTCTCAATCAGCTAACGGATTCAGTACCTGAGATGTGAGAAGGGTGTTTGAATTTCTTGGAAACTCCAGGGTTAGAAGGGTCAGAAAGGACTTCTTTGACAAGGAAGACATAGGCAAAACCACCCTCACCGAGCTGCCAGATGATCTTGAACCGGTTCTCATTGATCCACACATCACCTCCCACCATTAACGGCGTCTTGTGACCATTCAACCCTGAGAATGAGCATCCCATTTTTCCTCCACCTCTGTTTATCAACGTTCAGCTCCTCCTCGTTCTACTACTCTTCTTCCTTCCTCTATTAGATCTCACTCTTTCTCCTCTGTGTCGAAACAAGTTTTTTTTTTTTAGTTTAATAATTTTCATTTTAACGTTACATTCTGGGGTCTCTATGTATGCATATCGATTGAGTTTCGGTCTCAACCAACCAGTGAAGCAGATTTTAAATGCCAACTTATAGTCTGTTTGGTCCGTCTTGTTATTCTTGAAAGTATTTTTCTTTTTTAAAAAAAGTTAAATATTTAAATGTTTTTTTATATTTTATTTTATGTGTTATTGAATAAAATTGACAAGAAAGTGGCTATTATTTTTAGTGTAAGTATTTAATTATTATTTTGATAATTTACAACTAATTATTCATTACTAATTCATGATCTATAATGTTATTAACCCACTGCTTTATTTTTTTATTAGTCTTTAAATACATATAATGTACATGTATTTCATATTAATTAGTATAAATTTTAAAAATATTACGATAATAAGTGTACGATGAGTTGCAAGAGATTGAAGAGAAAAATACAAACGTAAAATGATGAATGGTGAGCTTATTCAACCGATATTATTATCATTTGAAAGCACATCATATTAAAAAATTGCTATTAAATAAATTTCAAAAGTAATAGTAAAATGATTTCAATTATGAAATTCTTATAATATATCACCATAATACATAAGAAACTAGGCGGTCATAATTGTAAAATATCTTTTATTATTTTTCTTTGTCTTGCTTTTTCTAATTATAATCTCAAGAGAAGAGCTTATTTTTCTAACCATGTATTATAGAGAAATGACTAAGAGATTGTTTGGTTTAGCTTATAAAATTTGGTCAATCGGCTTTATAGTGTTTGGTTTTATCGAAAAATCTTTAAAAAGTTGAAAAGTCTTTTAAAAAGCCAAAAGCGAGATTGGTAGATATCGATTTTTATTTTTGGCTTATAAGCGATTTAAGTTTGACCAATGTTCTGCTTTTTATCATAATATATTCTAATTTCAATAATACCCTCACTCAAATCTTTGACAAAATTTTATTTTTTGTGCATATTAGAAAAAAAAAATCTAAAAAAGAAAAAAAAAAAGAAAAAAAAATTAAGGTAATATTAATTCATTTAAATTAGTGTATATTTAATTTTATAAATTAATTAAATATTAATTAAGTATTTAAATTTTCAAAATTGAAATTGACTAAAAAAAATTTTTTCACATTTCTATTTTCTTAAAAATTAAAAATAACTTAAATAATTAGTTTATATTAAAAATAAATAAAAATATAAATTAATTTAAATTTAAATTATTTTAGATATAAAAATATCATAGTAATTCACTTTTTATAGTGTTAATGGCTTAAGGGCATTTCCGTCATTTGACCCAAAATAAGTGTCTAACAACGCCATTGCAAGCTCTGTCAAATAAGCTTTTCGGTTCGGCAACTTTTTTATCCAAGACATATAGCTAGCATTTAAAAAATAAGTTTTAGCACTTCAAAAGTGTTTTAAGCACTTATATTTTAAAAGTCATTTTTTTACGGCTAAACCAAACGGGCTCTAATAACCGGCGGAGAGTCTTATCGTGAATTTACAAAAAAAAAAAAAAGAGTATACGATTTTATGAATAATCATAAAACTAACAAAGAAAAATAAATTTACCTCATAAATGCGAAGTTTTCCTCTATTATTTCTTCTAATGGTGATGGTTATGCATATTGCAGATTTATAATCTCATATATAAACTTGCTTATCAATAGAATAGTAGTATTCTACGGAAACTACAATGATAAATTAGTCATTTATTGTGCTAAGCGATTACATAGATGGAGAAAAAAATAATTTTATTAATGAGATAATTAAGATAATCAATTAGCAATTTACTTTAATAAATGATTTACCCAACGGATTTTTTTGTAATAGATCAATTGAATCACCAAAATTTCACCCAAAGTACATTCAATGTAGCCATAACTTTAAGACAATTTATATTTAGAATTAGTGCTTACATAATGTGGAGCATTAAAAAATAAGACTTCTAATTTAATACAATTATTAGAAATAATTAAATAGTTATAATATTTTAATTTTAATAGGGGCAAAATCGTAAATCAACTTTTTAACTTTAAGAGATTCCCGCTTATAGAAGAGCTTATTTTCAAACCATTTATTATAAAGAAACTGACTAATAATGGCGGAGAATCTTGCTTACTATGAACTAGTGAATTTACTTAGTATGTACAGTGATAAAAACATGTTTAAATTTATTCCTTTTTATTTATCTAAAAAATAAAATAACTTATAAACAATATATATTTGAATTAATTCATAAATATGAATTATTTAGAAGATATATCCACGATATACCTAGAATATGCGCATTTTTACTATTAGATAAATAAATAATTTTACCTCTAGGTTTCTTCTCAATTTTATGTATTATAAAATTCGTGTAAGCCATAAAAATGAGAAGTGTAATAGAATTGGAAGAGTAACTTTTAACTTTTTGAAATATAACACAAGATAGAGAAAATGAGGGAAAGGATAAGTTATGAAAATGAGAAAAATAAAAATTGAAGAATGAAACGAAATACGAAAAAAAAGATAAAAACAAAAACCTTCCGTGTAAAGAAGCTATGTATCTTCAAATGTGTATAAGCACTTCTCGTATAACGGTTTAAGAAAGGCAGAAAAGGTGCAAGCGTAGAACTAAAAAAAGTGGCCAGATTATTTTTTCTATCTAAGAACGTAAATGAAAAACTAAATTAGAAAAAATGAAAAGATGAGGCAAAGCAATATCAACAAAAAAATATTTTCTTTTTTTCCCCATAAAGATGTTATATCAAATCTTTTATAAGATCGGCTTTATACAAACATCAATAAGTGTACAAAATAAAATCAATAAAGTATCAAATAAATTTATTTCTCGATTATCCAAGATATATGAGATCTTTTTTATAAATACTATAAATTCAAAATTATTTGTTATAAATGAATTGGGTCTAATTATAAATATTTTTTCATTTGTTTTTATTATAATACTACGCATAAGTACTAACAAACTTTATGAAGTGCTAATTTGTATAAAATTTAGTCTTTGCTAATAGTCTTTTTATGCATTAAGTCATATCTTTTATTTTATTTTATATAATGCTATACATGTATTTATCAATTTTGTGAATATATTATTTGATATATATAAATATATTAGTTTCTGATCACATGTGTTGTACATGTATCACATGTTAAGCGGTATAATATTTTTGCTTATAAAAAAATCAATAAATATGCTTGTGAGATATAAATTAAAGAAAAAAAAAAGAAAAAAAATACAAACTTAAAGTAATGAGAGGTGATCCTAATTACGGGCGGTTATATTATATGTATTGAAATTATAAGAATTTGTTTTTTTTTTTAAAAGTAAAGAGTGTTAAATATGATCCACTGAATAGGTTCATTGAAATTGCTCGTGCAAACTTTTCTAACGGCTAAAATTTTGAGTTTTATGAGTTACGAGATTGTAAAAAAGACAACTTTTTTTTATGATCTAACATTCTTGTTAATAAACTATCTTCATTTTGCTTCAAATTACTAATTTTAAATAAAAACATATTATAAATACTAAGTGATTTTTAGTACAAACACATAATTTGGGAAGCTGTTGGTTTAAACCAAACACATAAGTTTTATTTTTAAAGAAAATTGGGAAAGATGAAAGAAATTACAATGTGAGAAATCAAACTCTCAACAATAAGACAAATCTTTCGCTTAAATAACTAGCAGAAATTTCTTTTAAATCACTCATAAATTATATAATGTCTATATATATTCTCGATCATTAATATACTAATATCAAACACAATAGTCAAGACAACTATATTAGAAAAAAATGCTCTACATGTAAGTAGAATTTCGATAAATCACTTAAACCCATTAATTCAAAAGTGAAAGAGATAAAAGATTCATGATTTACGGTAATTTAAAGCAAATTACATAAAGTCATCATTATTTAAAGTGAAAGAGAAAAAAAATAAAATAAACCTTATATATTAGAAAAAGATAGAAGTCTCTGTTGAATCTTTGACCGAAATTCTCACATATCTAATTTCTGCTCAAATAAATCTTTCTACGTTGAGTGTAATTATATTATTACGCTAAGCATGAAAAATAGATAAAAGATAGCAGTTTGGATATACCATTGTTGTATCTTTAATTGTTCATTATTATCTTTAATCTTGTTGAAATGTCTCATTATAAAGAATTTAGGAAGACCAAAAGTATTGCATTAGCACGTAAGATGAAAAAAATATATACTAAATATGCATTAATTTATAATTTAATTAGATAATAAATATAGTTATATTCTTTCTCAATTTCTTGATCAAATAGTAAAAAAACACAAAATTTAAAAAATTAAAGAGACTCAAACACGATGGTGATAATGATTAACTATTTCTATTTACTATAAATATCTTTATTTTTAATATAATTAATTATTTGAATTTTATGAATCAAATATTCAAAAAAGGAATATATAATTTTCATTCATTTAATTTGTGTTTTAAAAAATTATATTATAATTTTTTTATATTTTTTATATTGTTTGTTTTTTGTTTTTGGGGTTTTTTTTTTTTTATGAATTTTGAGTTTTTTTAATTTTTTATAATATAATTATTATTTATTTATTCATTTTATTTAGTGGAGGGTAAATCGTAATCCAGCTTTGAAGTCGGGAGTTTTTCACTTTTACTATGATATGATTTTGAGCATGATAACCCTTGTCTTTAACACCTTCGAAAGAAAATTAAAAATTTTAATTTCTCTTTCTTCCTATTTTGCTTATTTTTATATGTATAAAATAATTAAAACTTAATAAGTTTCAAAGATGTTATAACTAGGGGTGGGAGTTTGGTTCTTTGGTACGGTTTTACCAAAGTTCGATTTGGTTCTTCGATTTTCGATTTTGAAAAAATATGCAGTACCTTAGAACCAAACTAATTTGGTTTGATATTTTAAAATGATTATTCGGTGCAAGTGAGAAACAAAATGAGAATAAAATTATTAAAATATTTGACATGATTCAAATGTGTTCAAGAATGCCATTTCGTATAACTTCTACAACAATCAATAACTTAGTACATTAATTTAAAATATTACAAATAAAATATAATTGAAACTTAGAAACTAACTGCTGCCTAATACTGGCACAATTAATTTTTAATTTTAGCGATAGTATCTAGTATAAGACTATAAGTTAAGTGGTGAGACTAACTTTTAGGTTAAACTTAAATGTTGGGTTGGGTTGGGACTTAAGTATTTGACTATTTTTGGGTGATAAATGCGGAAATAAAAGGCCAAACTCCAAATGGGTTGGATTTAAAACTTAAATATAAATATTATTTTAAAATATAATTACTAAAACCGGTTGCGGTGCCGCACTTGAAAATCGTGACTCTCATAGAATCGAAAAATCAAACTTTTCAAAAAGCCAAGCAGAAGGCGAAATCGAGTAGTTCGATTCGGTTCGGTTCGATTTTGGTTCTTCGGTATTTATGCCCACCCTAGTTACAACCCTTTATCATGCATTTAGTTTTATACCAAAGTTATTTATTTAACTAAAAATTTCACTTTTTAATAGAGAGGTATTTTCATAATTTAACTTTTAACTTGGGACTTTCTACTTATAATATAATATAATATGATATACATATGTTGTCACGACCAGTGTGAAGTGATTGGCACACCACGCTAACCCCTCGGTGGACGAGGAGCAGGAAGAAAACCTGATAACAAATCCCAAGTGACCCCAAAAATAATATGTTCATGAAGAAATAGGTTGTTATGCTCTTAAAACAACTTCAAATCCAATATCTTTTGTGTAAATCAAAACTAATAAGAAACAAATTCCCAGACGAGTGTCATTTCACAGGACGTCACGTTTTACAAAGTGCAAGAAATGACAACTTAGAATGAAACAAAAGTTTTGAATGTTAGAAGAAAGACATACGCAGGGAGTGAACTATGTCCTCATCTTCTCACCTTCTCGATCCAGCTGGCTGCTCTCTGGTGAGGGCATGAAGAACGCGACTCGAACTCTACACTCAAAAAAGAATGCGGGGTAGGGTTAGTATATATTCTGATCTTGGTAGGCTTCATCGGCCTATCACAATTAATAACACGTATGCAGAGGTATGTGTGCTAAACCAGTCCACAACATTTAAGGAAGTATAGCACAATTCAGACACACTAGTTCTAAACAAGGGACAACCAACCTTCTCACTGGATTGGACCGTTTTGCTGCGCGATCGCTTGTCGGCTAGGCGGGCTCTTGCCTTGACGGAATGGTTCCAACTGCGGCGACCTTTGTTTAGGCGATGTCGACATACTACACTCTTCTGGTTCATCACATCCCATAGTTCAACCGTTCATCAATTCTGGTTAACATTTCACATAATCCATAAATCCATCAGACACGCACGGTTAAACAACAATCATATAAGCTATTAACATCGAAACGGAGTCCACAGTTAATCATAACAACAACCGCTCCAGGTGTGTCTGGTGACAGCGTCACCACTTAGCACTAAAAATATGTTCCTGTTCATCAACTCACATCATATTAACAATAACATGCACATTCTCTTAGTACATTCCTCATCCAACTTCATGAATATAAATGAAATCACAAAACAACACTGGCACAAGCAAGGGTAACATGACGGGCACAGCCTCGCCGTCTCCATGTACGGCCACATGAATCGTGTACACATGCTTGAGGGTCTTATTTTCCATCCCTATGAACTACGGGGGACTCTAGAAATTCATATTGTGCCGGCGTGACACCGTTCCCATTGATGTGTCATCGGATGCTCTCCTCGGATCTGAGCCACTCGATAATATTCGCTCCCTAGATGCTCCCCTTGGGCTCAAACCTCTAATTAGGATATAATCACTATCCTATTCATTCTCGAATTTTGTAAACAACAAGTATACAAGTCGTACACATTCCCACATGTACTCTAATTTTTTATTTTCCTTTCACATGATCAATTCATGACAAGCGGTTCACTTACAATTTCTCATAAACTTAACAACATATTAATCATGACTTTCTATCAATATAGTAATCATACTCATTCGCAAGATAAAATCACAACAAGGGATGTCCGAAGACCAATAACATAAGATTATTACCTAAGCATACAAGTCGTAGCGAGTGTCTAAGCCTCCCGACCATAACCTCATCGATTACTCGAAGATCGCGACCGCTCTGCGCAGGAGCTTGCCTTCACGATTGCCCAGTTGTTCAAAATACGCACCGCATTATAATAATTAATTAATCGCTCCTCAAGATGAGTCCCCAGTAGATGAAACCCTTCTCTTTTTTGGAGCAATTTAATAGGGAAATCCTTCCTTCCACCTAGTTCTAGGTCTCACACTTGTCTAACATTCAGTAATAACAAGAGGAACCTTAGAAAGTAATGCTATGCAACATTCAATAACGAAGCCTCCCGAGAACTCCCCATAGTCGGTCTAAGTTCCTTGACCTAGGGTTCTCTAGTTTAGATTTTCACCATTAATGGGTCCCCCCTTAAGCTTCTAAGATAAACAATATCCATTAAAAAGGGATATGGGATGATAAACTTACCTTTTCACCACTGCTGCTCTAGGAAGAAATCGCTCTCAACCTTTCTTTCACGTTTTTGGAAATAATGGGACTTAACCCCAGAAATCCCAATTAAATCCTTTTTATGGTTCGATAGTCCATTACCCAGCGGTCACATTTATGTTGTAGTGGACCCTGCAGCAGCTATAGGATAGCTACGGCGGTTCGAGCGGTTACTCTCGAGATTTTTCACGGCGGGTTTCAGATCTCGCTAGCATGGTCTCGGCTATGGCGGAGTCTGACACTTCAGGTGGTGATAGGATCATTAGCTACACGAAAATGCCTAATTCCACACTTAGTTGTTCACTTAACCTTCCCTGTTTCCTCCACTTATCTTGTTTTTCGAGTGTTCTACGCCCTTTACCATCCGTAACGACGGTCAGGAGTCGTTACATCATATACCAATTAAAATACCATTCATCTCTTGAATGGTCTATAAAAAAGTAGGAAGGATACGTACGGATTCTATGAACAACTTGAGATACTTGACCCACATGCTCGGCCTCGGTCTCCCCAGTGGCTTCCTGATGAGAACGATTCTCCTGGCCCCGGACCTTTCTTGTCGGAATCTTATTAGACCTCAACTTTCAAACCTCTCTAGCCAATATCGCTCTGAGACTCATCCTCGAAATGATAGATTCTCGTCTAGCGGCACGAGTCCCAACATTGATGTATATTTCTATCCCATGGTACTTTTTGACATAGACACATGAAATATCGGATGCACTCCAAATAGTCGCGGCAATGCCGGCTCATAGCCACTTCCCTCGCCTGGCTGGAGTATTTCAAATGGCCCAAATATACCTTGAAATTTGAGCTTGCCACCTTTTCGAACCTTAATCACCCCTTCATAGGGGACATAAACTGCTTGCTCACTTTACATGAACTCCATGTCTCACTTTTTGTTTGCATATTGCTTCTACCTACTCAGAGCATGCACCGGACGATCTGAATTATTGAACCTTTGAGACTCCTTTAACAAATTAGTTGCCTAGGCCTCGCCTAAACGCATCAAACCACCTGATTGGAGACTTGCACTTTCTCCCGTACAAAGCTTCAAATAGTGCCGTATCGATGCTCGAGTGGTAGCTATTGTTATAGGAAAACTGTCGGGGGTAAGAGTTTTGTCCTAATGGCCCCCAAAGTCTATCACCACGTACCGAGCATGTCCACCAATACACAGATAGTCGGTTTCAATTACCGTACGTTTGAGGATGAAGCGGTGCTTTCCAGATTCAATCTCGTACTTAACTCGGCTGTAAGGTCTTCGGAAATAGGAAGTAGGCCCGAGTGCACATGCGATACAATTGAAGCTGGCACCCAATGCAGCAGAATGAACTCCTTCACGTATAGCTTAGCTAGTTTCTCGAGTTGTAAGTCACACAGATAGAGCGAGAAATGAGAAGACAGTCGATACATCACATGACCCAAATCAAGTTGAATTTTACAAAGTCTTGGGAAGAACGACCACAAAATCTATAGCTATCCTTTCCCATTTCCAGGGGATACGCGTTCGCTGAAGTACTCCTCCGGGCTTTTGGTACTCGTACTTCATCACGCTCACAAATTCAAACACCCAGCGACGTAGTCCCTTGTGTCCTGCTTTCCTCATGCCCCACCAATAGTGTTGTTTTAGATCTTGGTACATCTTGAGAGCGACTCGAAATTGAATGGAGCACCTCGAGTTATGGTATACGCTTGAAGAGAGTCTTAATTAGCTCACCTATAGGGGAACACCCCTTTTATTCTCAAGACCCCTCAAATGCGTCTAACCTTTGCTTCCTTTGCTTCTCCCCAGCGAGAACTTTATCCACAGTCTTAACCAACTTTTCATCTTCAAAGCTTGCTTGGTTTTGATTTCCTCTAGCATTGAGGATTTAGCCTCCCGGGTTGGCTAGTGTTCCAGCTGGTTTAGATCGGCGACAATCTTACCAAAAATTTATTTCCAAAGTCTGGACTTTTCGACCATCGGTATTACAGTAGCTTCGAGCAAGCTAAGCGCCCCATGCTCGCCATCTTCTGCCAACGCGTACGCCACCCCATTGGCCTTTCTGGGTAGTACAAGATGGTGATATCATAATCCTTAAGCATCTCCATCTATCTCCTCTGCCTCAAATTGAGATCTTTACGGGAGAATACATATTGTAAGTTGCGTTGATACGCCCAGACGCCTCGTAGAAGCTTTATGAGATAGTGTACTCTAAATTTTCGGTGCAAACACCACCACTACTAAATCCAGATCATGCGCGGGGTAATTCTTTTCATGAACCTTCAAGCGTGAGGCATACGCAATAACCTATCCTTCCTACATCAACGCCGCACCCAACCGGACCGCCAAGAGCATCGCGATAAGCAATAAAGTCTTTACGCTTCCACGGATAACACTAGAATATGCGTGGTTAGTAAGAGTCTTGAGTTTCTAAAAGCTAAGCTTCGCATTCCTCTAACCAGCTGGAAGGGTACATCATTTTATATTTAACTTGGTCAATGCGAAGCGATGCGGGCGGAATTCCTTCACGGGCGACGGTAGTAAGCTGTCGGCCCGCAAGCTCGGATTTTGTCACATTGCACGGTTTCGACCGCCTCCTTCGTAGGTCCTTCAGATTCCCTCATTGGAAACTAGCCACATGCCCCGAAAGGACAACTTTGATTCCAACCAAAATTCGCATTTGGTGACTTTGTCGTAGCGCTTCTCCTTGATAATCTGGCCCATGATCATACAATGTTTTCGTGCTCCTTCTTTGTATTAAATACACGAATATTTTCAATAAATACAATAATAAATAAATTCGGTAGGTTTGAAAATATTAGTTCATCGGGCGCTAATGAGCCGCGGTCGGGGCATTAGTGAGTCGAATGACATGACCAAAAGCTCGTAATGCCATTACCTATTCCAAAAAGCTATTTTGGGAATGTCTTACGTCCGATTTTCAATGGTGACAACTTAGGACCTCAAATCAATCTTTGAAAAATATACCCCCTATAACTAGTCCAAATAGTCCAATCTATTGAGGAAAGAATTATTTATTCCAAGTTGCAACCTTGTTCAGCGGTGGTGATCGATGCACATCAGCGTCTTTCGCCCTGCTTCTTTACAAACAAAGCTGGGGCACCCCACGACGACACACTTTGTTTAATGAATCCTTTCTTGAGAAGTAACTCTTCTGGCCTTTCAGCCCAGGTTCTCTCCGGCTCGGGAGGGTGCCATTCATTATAGAGGAATAGAAATGGGTCAAGTTCTTGGTTTCAAGTCTATACGAGAAATCTATGTCGAGTCGGTATCACGGGAGCAAATCCTAGGTAACACCTCTATGAACTCACAAAAAACCAGGGTGGGCTCTATGGAAGAACCCTCTTAACTAGTGTCCAGACATAAGCCCGGATCTGTTGAACAACCACTGCTCTATCAACTTACGGGCACAAATATAAGAAATAGTTCTTGGAGCGGGGCTACAATTCCCTTTCAACTCCAACCTAGACGACTCACGGACTAGATATAGTGACGGTCTTAGCATAACAATCTAGAATGGCATTGTAAGGGGATGACCAGCTCATTCCCAAAATTATATTGAAATTAACCATGTCTAAGATCACTAAGTCTGCGGGAGTGTCAAATCTATGAAGTCAACAATGCTGTCCACGAACAACCTATCCACTAACATAGACTCCCCAACGGGAGTAGACACGGATAGGAGGATTAAGCACATCATATACGAGATCCAGGAGACCTAAAAAACGAAATAAGTAGACACATAAGAAAATGTAAACTAGATTAGGAAACAAAACGTAGCATTCTTATCGGTCATGAAAATCGTACCCGTGATAACGGTGTCGAAGCCCCCTCTTTGGTATACTAGGAAAAGCATAGAAATGAGCTTGATTACACTCAAGCATACTGGTTGGCTTGTGCAGCCCACCTACTGAGCACGTCCCCTACCATGCTGAACACCACCTATGGTTGGGCGACCACGCCGTCCCAGCATGGGCCCGTCAGGAATAGATACCTTACCTCCACTCCCAGTAGGCGGAGCTCGGAGGCTGGGTGAGCAAATTTTCTGTCACAGGGCAGGGCATCATGCGCCGATGTGGCCACTTTCGCCACACCCATGACGGGCCTTCTGTCCGCGGTCTGCAGTGGAGCAGAAGAAAATAGGGGATGAGCCCTAAAATCAAAATGAACCATCGTACCGCAACTACACACGACGATTGCGGGCATTTCTGGTGGACCTGGTGACACACATAGCGGAGGCCGAATAAGGCGCCAGAGAAACCTGTGGTTCCAGGAGCCTTCGAATAAAACCAGCGAAAAGAACCCACTCTTTGAGCCTTCTATTTTACATTTCTTGCATAACCCTCTTTGCCTCACCCACTTGGCCAGATTTCACATAGCTCTGCCCCCAGCTCTGAAGGTCTTACTGCGAGGAGACCATGCAGTGGTACCTAAGACCACATTCGGGCATTTAACAAACCGCATAATCCTGTCCTCATCGGTAGGTAGTGAAATTTCCAGAGCGCCTGAACAAGGAGTGAAATCGAGCCTCATATGCAGCAACAAATGATCTCCTAACTCCAATGGTGGTGAACTCATCTCGTCTCCTATCTCTTAGAGTGCGGGGAACATATTTCTCCAGGAACGTGGAATGGCCCGGATCAAGTCACGCGGTGTTTTGCAAAGGCGGGCGCGAGGCGAGGCGTTTTACATAGCACAGGGCGAGGTGTAAGCCCGAGACACGAGCGTAAGTCCCAAATGGATCTATGGGCGTATATCTCATGTATTTTCAATTTTATAATTTTATTACTAAGAAAATAAGTAATAATAATATTTTAACAATTGTATTTTTAATTTTATAATTTTATTACTAAAAAATAAGTAATAAATAATATTTTAATAATTAAATAAATTAGTCATCTGAATATTATAATTATTATTGAAGAAATTATGATAATTAAGAAAATGATAATAGAGATAATCGATCACCTGTAGTTCTTACCATCTTTTTGGATTAATATTTACATTAGGTGTGTTTATATATATATTTCAAAGAAAGATAAAAATAAATATTGTAAAAATTTGTATAAAAATATTAATGATAAAGTTTATCGGAGCATAGAACTATGAAATCTCTATCCCTATCATTTAGGCATAATCATTTAAAAAAAATTATAACGTTATTTTATCACGAGAGTTGTTTTAATTATTGATATATTCTAGAAAAAATAACTATAATATGAAAAGTATGATAGCACCAAAGTATAAATATCATTACATCAATAATAAAAATATTATTTATAAAAAAATACTTAATAATTAAAATATGAAATTAAAAAATAAATTTAACGCCGGAACTTACGTTTTTATGCGAGACTTACGCTTTTACGCTCGGGACTTACGTCGAGGAATTCTAGGGTTTACGCTTTATGGGTCTACGCCTTTTATTTATGTCCAGTGTGTTTTTGATACGCCCACGCTAGGGACTCGCCGAAAACTTCTTTGAAAACAACGGTCGCGGTAGTGACCTATTTGGGCCCAGCACTCTCCACGAAAGCCCTCCACCGAGCTTTGCATCACCCATCAGCGAAGGTGACAAACTCTGTAGAGTACTTCTCCACCGCCCCCTTCTTATGGAGCACTCATTGACAATCTTTATAGCTTCATGGCGTCACTTGACTGTAGTAGAAGGTGGGAAATTCATCAGCAGTGAAGCAGCAAAATAAGTCATGCTCCTCCCCCGTCATCATCGGTCCACGCTACGGGCTCGAAAACATAAAAGCCTTAGATATGTCATCAATCCACGGAACCACGGCGATGCTGTTATCCTACTTTGGAGTTGTTGGCACGCCTAGTGCTCACAAAATCGCTCAAAAGTTTGTATGACTAGCTAGAGACCTCAAAGATCTTCTTTGGCAGGCGTGACGGGAGCTTCTCCTGCGTTCGGACCTCGACCTCGAAACAACTACCAGGTCCTCTGGCTGTTGGTGGCGCTGGATATGCGGACCTCTCACATCCCCCAAAGGAGCACGGGCCCCCTCACATGTCAGCGGGAATCTCGACCACGACCCGCGCACCTTGGCCTACGCCAAACCACGAACCGCGGCCTGCTGCTAGCCCAGGTGCGGCGTCTCTGTTGCGGATTGGCGGCGGGTTCTTACCATCTGAGAAGGAAGAAATAAAAATTGTTAGATACAAATTTTGATCACCAGATACCAATTGGAATCAAGTAATCCCACGAAAAGAAAAAAAAAGAAGAGAGTTTTCCTAAAGTCTGCGGCCTCGAATATAAGTTATGGACGTCTCCGCACCGATTAGCGAGACTCTACTAGACCCATCTTATTTCAATGAAGATCTTGAACCTATGGATCTAAGCCACCAACCGTTACGGCGAGATATTTGTGATATACATTTACACTAACTTGGGTGGGAGAACCCGTGAGCAGATAACAATTTCCAAGTGACCCCAAAAATAATACATTCTTTAAGAAATCAAGCGATATGCTCTTAAAATAACTTCGAATCAATATACTATGTAAATCATTATTAATAAAACAAATTTCCAAAAATTAATTGTCATTGCACCGAGACATCTATTTACAAAGCTAAGAAACTAACAACTCGAGAATGAAACAAAGTTTTCAAATGTTCGAAAGAAAGACATACGCAGCGGGTGAACTATGTCTCATGCGCTCCACCTTCTCAATCTCAGAAAACTATTGCTCTACGAGGTGAGGCGTGAAGAGGCTATCTGGTTTGAACTCACGTACTCAGAAAAGAATGTAGGGGCAGAGTCGGTATATAAATGATCTTTGGTAGGCATCGTGACCGACCACACAATGAATAACACATATCTTGAGTACTAATAATATAGACAATTTCAAAATGTTTTAAGGAAGTACAACACAATTCGAATGCCATAGTTCTACACAAGGGACTTGGCACGATCACTAGGATGTGGCAGATTTCTAGCTGCGACGATCGTGAGCCGAGTCACAACAAAAATGATTTATTGCGGCCTTGCTTGTTTAGGTAGTAACTTCGACATCTTGCACTCTTGTCGGTTCATCCATCCCATAGTTCAACCGTTCATCAATTCAACGAGTTTAGAATTTCATACTCCATAAATCCATCGAACACGTACAATTAAACAACAATCATATAAGTTATTAACATCGACGAGGTCCACAGTTAATCATAGCACTTATTCTCAAAAATTACACACGGTGACAATGTTTCCCTTAGCACTAAAAACATGTTTGTCGTTATCAACTCACATCATATCAACGATAATATGCACATTCTCTGGTTCCATAAACCAGCTTTATGAATATAAATGAAATTTCAAAACAAGACACTCCCAAAATGACAAAGCCAAGGGTAACATGACGGGCGCACACCTCAGCCATCTCCATTTAACACTCAAGCCACACAAATCATGTACACATATGTTATAGGGTCTTATTTTTCCCATCCAGTCATGACCTGCATGAGACTCTAGAAATTCATGTACTATGCTGCAGGCGTGGCACAGCTTCCCACTCATATGCTCGTCAGATGCTCCCTCGGATACGAGCCGCTCGATAATAATATTCGCTCACACAGATTACTCCCCTCGGGCTCGAACATACCGATTAGGTATAATCACTATTCTATTCATTCTCAATTTTTGTAAACAACAAATATACAAGTCGTACACATTCACATGTACTCTAATTTTTTATTCTCCTTTCACAGTCAATTCATGACAATAGTTCACTTCACAAATTCTCGTAAACTTCAGCGATCGTGGGCGAAATTGCATGCCCAGTGATACTTTATTACTTAATTTTTACTTGTTTATCTACTTCTATGTGTACATTCTCATGTGATTTTTATGTAAATGTGGATTTATACTAACTTGACATGATTAGCTATTGTTTTTGCGGTTTAAAATAAATTTTGAAAACTAATCTACAAGTTGGTGAAGTAAAGGAATGGACTCGGAAGCAAAACGCGGAAGTCGGCAAGAAAATACTAAGCAATTGATGCTCCTTGATAGAGACGTGGCACGCCCTACCATCGCGGTAGCATTCTTCCTAGAAGTGAAATTTGGCGAATTTCGGTGAAGGTGCGCGATAACACCTTGGGTGTCACGGGCAATGCTCCGCGTTCACCTCAGTGACACGTTGGGAAGACTTTCTTGCACACAGTTCCAGTGAAGGTGCGAGACAAGTCCATGGCATGGAGCTTTGCAATAGCCTCAGGTGCCCTTGGCCCCGAGAACTTAAGAATCTGTGCATCCAAGTTCCATTGAGGCTCCGAACAAGTCAGGTGACACTTGGTGAAGGCTCCGCCCGATAACCTCTTGCCACGTTGCCGGTTATTGGAAAATTTCTCCTTGTATAAATAGCACACTTATGTTTTATTTTAAGGGATCGACATTTCATGCAAGAACGTGGGGTAGCGAGGCAGTTGAGGTGAAGAAATTCTAGGGATAATTCTCTTCCTTTTTCTCTCAAATTTCAATTGCTTGTATGTATTCTACTTGTTTGAAGATGTTTAATCAACAAATGAGGGCTAAATTACCTCGAGTTGAGAGTTGAGGCTAATTAAGTATGTAATTTGTGTTATTAGTTTGTTCTCTTCTCTTAGAACGGTTGTTTACTCTTATTTCTTGTTTTTCACTACATTAATGCTTGTCCATTGTTAATGTATATATTAGAATTCAATTTTATTTTCGAAAGGAAAATTATTTGGATAGATGTGGAATAAGTGGAATATATTCTTGTCTTAGTTGTGAAATTAAGGGAAGATTAACGTGCGAGAATAGAAATATATACGCAACGTCATATTTGGTCATCCAGGAAATTAGTGAGTTTTACTAGAATATGGGTTTTTGCATCACAGAAATGTGTATTGTAGGCCTCATAATTCTTTAATTGGTGAGGGGTTCGGAGCCGAGCCATTGGTTAATAATCCTGACTAACAGCCCAGAAGAAGTGTTAGGCGAAATATAGCCCAGATAAATTACATATCTGCGTATTCACGCCTTATCACTCGGCTTGTTTGTGCTATTGTTGTTATAATTCATCATTACGACTTAATATTACGTAGATATTATTTTAGAAAAAATATCATTGGTTTTGTCTGTATACTTGTATAAAGACGTGTGACTACTAAACCTGAGAAAAATTACTACCAAGTTACAGTCCTTGTGGGTTCGATACAGCTTGAAATAAAGCCTTTATATTACTTGTACGACCGTGAACTTGCGTGCAATTGGGAGTGATCAAGTTTTGGCCGTTATCAGGAGGCGGTATGTCAGTGATCAAATTACTATTCTATTGTAAATCATATTTGTAATAACTTAGATCACCATGGACCGCTATACTTGCAGTCTTTAAAGTCTTTACGACAACAAGGTAAAGTGATGATCTTGTGCGAGCAGAGTGAGTTTCTTTGAAGGAAATACGAAAAGAAGTGGGTGCCTTCTGGAGATGCGAGCAACAGCAGCGGCTCCCACCAGTGGGACGAGCGAGTTAGTGCACAGGTGATATTGCCCGAGCCAGGTACGCGAAGTAGCAATCCAGCATCACGAATAATGTGATCTCTTGGTCTTACTCCCAGTGATCAATCTCCGGATCTTCACGGGGGTCTGCGTCTCTTGGTCTTAGTAAACCTTTGTGCCTAGCCGAGTACTGCAAATTTCTTACGCCTTGTGCGTATCCCTTTGGATTTATACTACGTACAGGAAAATTCGCGGTCTTATGAGCCTTCTGTTAAGGCGGTCTTACGCTGGGCTCACAATGTCCCGAACATCTTACGAGAACTAGTAGAAGTACTAGTGCATCGCCGACTACGTGTGGACCCTTTCTTGGGGTACCCGTGGGTTTATCTGGCAGGATGGCGGGTGGCTGGGGTGTTCCATGTCTTGCTAGGTTGACTAAGGTCGAATCTCACCTACAAGGTTGGAAAAAAAACAGTGTACGACCACTTAACATAGTGGAAAAACAATTACAGTGTTACCTGCGAAGTGTGCCTATTTGGTCTACAATTACGGTTTTGGCACGTCTGATAATGTTCTTGATCTTTAAGGATGCTTCTGCTAATACGGGCGCCAAATTTGACCGTTCGTGATCACTTCCACACCACCCATCATCTAACCACACCGATTCGGGTTACTAATCTTATAAGCTTCCTAAAGCATCAGGCAACAAACGTATAAAGTACGTTAACTCAATAGCTGCGGCCCAGGAGGCCGGTTATGGCTTCGTACGCTAAGTCACACTTAACTTTGCCCACTTCTCTTCTCTTTTCTCTTTTTCTTCTCTCTCTCTTTTTTTGGCGAGGGGTCTGTAAGGTGCAATGCAGCGCTATGCTTCCTAGCATAATCGAGAATCTGTGTGATTGTAACCCCTATTGGCGGCTGCTCTGCAACTTATATACATTATACGTACGTATATATATCAATAACTACGTGTGCAATACATCTTTTAGATTTGTTATGATACGTAATCTCGGCATGCTTTCTTTGAATTTCATACGCTGCATGATATACCGCTTCTACGGTCTATCATCTCACCCTCTCTTATCATTTCATTGGATTTTCATCTCATTAAGAGAACAACACATGCGCTTTAGTTATTGTCTGTTGTTTGAAATTAGCCACTCTTGCAATGTGGGGTCAACCTTCGAATCTTGTGGCCTTACTTGGCATTATATTGAGAGCCCATGGCTGTCTGGCTGGGTCTTATCTCTAGGCCACACTAGATTAAAGTCGTTGTATCGGTAATTTCTTAACTTCTCCATAAGCGGACATACTTCGGCATTACGAACCATGATCTTACTTTGTCTCTTAACTATTAGCGAGGCTTAGTCCTTATTACACGATATTCTATCAATTTGAGGTGATTCTAATTTCCCCACAAAAAGCTATTCTGCTTCTTCCCCTTATCTTGTTTAAGATGGGCTCTAGGGTTCAAAGTACACCGCGCTTTCATTGCCTAATCAGTTCTTGATCAAGTCTCAGTTCATACTTCTTCGCTTACGGTGGACCCATCTAGTCGCCCGACCTCTTTACCTTTCGACATCACAACTGAAATCATAAATATAAAATGCGGGTATGTCTTGTTTCATGCATTAGCATATATGGCGGACTTGGCCTTTTTACGACTTGAACTTGACTATTACTAGGCATTCATCAGCGAGGTCTTTTACCACGCTTGAGTAAGCTAGCGAGTCTTACTTTCTCTTACGGCTTGTTACCATGAGGATGCAGCAGCTTCGCTAATCATGGAGCTCTTTACGCTCAACACTTATTGGGGAGTAATCCAATCTATCTTCACTTCTTTTGCTTGATTTGGGCAGCCTCACCTAAATTCTTATGCCCCTTTACTCTACTAGAATCCAAAATCAAGAGGTGGGAAATAGCCTTTTCTTATTGCAACTAAGCGGAGTATGAAGCTGTACTACATCGAAAAGATGGATATGGGAATCTGCATTTCCCTCTCTTTCTCACACTTATCGGATGATGCAGTACATTGTCTATTATCATGATCGGATCTCTTATATATATAATAAATAAGTTGACTCGTATGTACGTTATGCTTTTAACTTCTGATGCAGGAAGCGTAGAGTGCATGAGCTACTCCCGAAGAAAGCTATTTGTCATGCCCAACGGCTCTGATGTGAGGGGGGCTAGCGAGAGGAGGCTGTGATAAAGCCTCTATATCGCCCTAGGATCGGGCGACTACGGAATAGATAGAGGCATCTGGCAGTGCCTTCTCACGCTCTTGTATCATCTTACACTGCGATAGGGTATTGTTGATCTGTCTTTGTATACGTAACCAAGAATATGGTAGTTTTGGGACTCAACCTATCTTGTACCGCTCTATACCGGCGGCGAAAGAGTAACCATCCTATCATGCCTGCGGAAGCCTCACACTTTATAGTATGTAGTGCTAACCCACATCCATAGACAAAGACTCTACTTAGCACGACTTGCGAGACTCCACAGGACCGATACGCTCGATATCAAGTTTGTCACGCCAGCCATGGGGGGTATGATTAACTTTGGTGCCCTAGAAGGACTTTTGGTATTTTTGCTAGCGAGGTGGGCCTAGACACATCGGTGCACAGCTGGCTCTATCTCGGAGTTCCTGGAAACGAAGAGGCTATATAACATTTGTAACCACGACCTCAGGCCAAGCGGGCCTATAGCCCTTACTGTGAATGCGTAATGACTAACCGAAGCATTAATATCAAAGGAACCTATGCGGGTAGACAAGGCCACCATACTTTGTCTAGTCATCGAAACTTAACATAGGGAAAAGCTGGAAGCTACGTGGCAAGGTCACCACTACTATCAAACAATGGCCTGCGGCCAACATAAATAGAAGTACTAAGCATTTATAACAAAAGCCCCTTACTGACCTCCTTACTTGGCCAGAAGCTCAGCCCGACCCTGGGGAGATAATATATACAATGCAAGCCTACATGAGTAACAACGAAATGATCGGGACGGGGCCCAGAGCCTACCCATCTTGTACATCACAAGGAAAAGGCGCACCTACGTGAGACTCGGATAGCGGGAGGCGATGACTCACATGAGGCCCAGGCCGGAATCACGAGGATCGCCTCACCAAATGCATGAGTACTATACGGGCAAATGTCTGACGCCCAGGCGTCGTCTGCCGTGTCTTGAGTATGCAAAAGCAAGCGAAATAATACAAGCGAAAACAGCGAATATAGATAGCATAACTAGCAATTACGCGCTGGCGGGAGATAAGCGAGTGCGAGGCATTATAGGCGAATCAAGCTTTACATCTTGTAGAGGCGAAGCGTACACAGCGTGTGACTGCTTGTCTATTAACTAGTATATAACAAATAGATATACAAGTAGCAAGCAAGAGCCAATACGAACCCCCATAGCGGATGGCGCCAAGCAAGCAACCCAATCTATATACCACACCTGGTCAAAACCAACCAAAAATAGTCCTCGGCTCATGTTGCTCGCTAGGAGCACCTCTCTGAAACCCCCTGCTCGGGCCACCCAGCCTCGAATATAAATAACCGTGTACGAGTCCGGAGGATTCTGTCTTGTAAAATGTATTTATTCCTGGACACAACTCAATAGGAATATGCATGTCTTGTACGGTGCCTTGAACCTTTGCTTTCAGCGAGGCTATACGTCTTTGTAGTGCGTCGGGCGATATGGGAAGCTTCATCCCATCTTCGTCCAAGTAGATTACGGCATGCCACTCCTTGGAGTGACGTAAACCCACCCGCTCGAGTGGGCGACACGTTACCAACCCAGGGCGGCGGGGACGCTCAATAAGACTGCCCTCGCGCCACATCAAGTCTCGGCAAACAAATAGCACATATAAATAGCAAGCATTTATAGCGAAAAGACTATAAATCGATTTCTTATTCGATCTCTTTCTATATTATGTTGGTTCTTTAATAATGGTTTATGCGGTCTTGTAATCTTTATTTCTTTTGTTGGCTAATCGCGCAGTTACTATACGTACGAATGACTAATATGTAGCCAAGATATCATGTTTATCGAGCAGCTTCATCTGTAGCCAAGATATCATCTGTACATATGGCTAATACAGCCAAATTCTTGTCTGTCTATCGATTTTATTTTACTAACTTCATTACGAATATCATATCTTTTTATTCTATAACATGCTTGCTAATCATACAATAGGCTATAGTGAATGCGGAATGCTAACTCGCCTTCTTTGGCGCGTGCTTTACCTTTGATTGAGTGTGATGCGACAACATGAGCAGTTGCTAACACTCATTACTCAACATTCAACTCAGAGAGTTCAAAATATAGGTTACTATGATTTACATGGCCTAGTACAACTAGCAGAAGAAAGAGCTTTACATACCTTAACCTCGATTTATCATTGTCGGACGAGGCTCAGTCATTACTCATTCTTTCTCAGTTTAACGTTTCATATACGCGTCAATTAGTACTAAATACAACACTATTAGAAAGACAACGTCTTCGATATAATTATAGCCTAAACTTAGGCTTATCGAAAGATAATGAAAACTTGCTATTTTCGGAGGTCCAGAA
The DNA here is from genome assembly GCA_018107945.1 of Datura stramonium. Taxonomy (NCBI): domain Eukaryota; kingdom Viridiplantae; phylum Streptophyta; class Magnoliopsida; order Solanales; family Solanaceae; genus Datura; species Datura stramonium. The sequence continues at coordinate 30,552 of JACEIK010005841.1, forward strand.
AGGGAGAAGTATTCACCTTACGGCTAGGAGCACATAGACCTTTTTTGAGAGCAATTCACTATATTCAGAGGTAGCTCGGCGGTCGTCGTAATTATTTCGCGAAACAAAATCCGTAAAAATGCTCTCTGCTGCTAACTACCTCGATACCTGAGGTTAATTTAATTTGGACTGTTTGGCGAGTGTAATCGGACGATAATATTCACCTCTTCGTCTCTCTACGTAACCTCCTGATACTTACGGAAATTATAAGGAGGAAAATTATCATTAAAAATCGAAGTGGGGCTTTATATACTTGGGCTGGACAGGCCCAACGTGTCCTGAGGCAACGCGGTGGCCGCCTCCGTGACACGGCGCCATCGCGAGAGGGGCTCTGCCAGAGCTCCTTCGCGATGGTTGAAGGCAGTATTCTCATCGTCCTTTCTAGGGCCTTTTTTATACATTATGACATTCAAATACGCTTAACCAACACGCGAATAAGCCATCTATGTGCCGAGAATTTACGAAGTGTAACATCCATTTGGAGTATCATCGGATTATATGAGGCTTACATTATTTCCATTTTCATTCTTGGGGGAAATGAAGTGGTTAAAGGATGAACCGCCTAATTCTATTATTCCACGTAGGATTATACGGCAAAGTTCTTAATTAGATTCTTTCAGTCGGGGGAAGACAACCGAGCTTAAGTCAAATTCTAAGCTTTAAACAGAGAGACGATGAAAATTTGTATCGGGCATGGGAGAGGTTCAAGTCGATGTTGAGAGATTTCCCTCACCGTCGCCGGTCAAATGATGTGTTGGTGCATACTTTTATCGAAGGCTTGGAACCTCATACCAAAATTTTGTTAGATTAATGGGACAAGCAACGGAAAGAAGACATATGAAGAGTTTATACCTTATTGAACCGTATTTCACAAGGTAATCTGAATGGAATGCGACCTGACCGGGGGGTGGTAAAGAAGAAAGCGGGGTCTTGGAGGTAGATGGACTCTGACTATTACGGCTTTCCTGAGATAAGCCGCCTTTGCGAATCGAATCAATGCCATTTTCGGTAGCATGAGCTTAGGTCGATCCACGAGCTCCGGTCAATGCGATCCAGCGGTATGGTGTGAAGTACGTGGTAGAGCTAAACACTCGGTGATGTATGTGGTGCCAATCAGTTCGGTTTATTTTGTTGGCAATGCGCAAAGGAGCAACAATAATCGGTATAGCAATAATTACAACCCGAATTGGAGGAACCATTAGAATTTTCTGGGGTAGCAATAGTCATCATGGGAAAAGTTCAAATGAGAACTACGAGAACTAAGGGGTCGCCCGAACTTTCGGAGTCTCGGTTCGGAGGAAATGCGCCGCTCGGTCTAGCAACATGAGGACATTGTTGAAGACCATTATAGCAAACCGAGGCTCAAATGCAAGGCGACAGAAGTAAAATTGGCAGTGACATGAAAAACCGGCGGTTAGCCACAAAGGCTTTGGAGTTTCGGTTAGGCGATTGGTTAGACACAAAATACTAGACCTCGGGGTGGATTACCAAGTGATACAAATACAAATCCCAAACGGGTGAATGTAGTTACAACTGAAGTGGACAACGGCGAGGAGTTGGAACAGAAAACCTACCTTAAAAGTAGGAAGCAACGAACGAGTGAAGAGAGATGAGAATGTGAGGGAGAGTGAAAAGGTAGCGAGAATGAAAGACCACCGCACCCGTTTCCATAGAGATTGCGAAAGCATAAGGAGGAAATATTTGAAGTTTATGGAAGTCTTTGACGGTGTACATCGATCTTCCTTTGGTAGATGTGTTGCAAGGAGTTCCTAAATATGCAAAGTACATAAAGGATATTGTGGCAAGCAAAGTGGCCCGACAAAATACTACGGTTGCACTTCTTGAAGAGTGCACCTCTCGGATATAAAATAGATTACACAAAGCTCGAATCAGGAAGTTTTACTATCCATATTACTATTGAATGATCGGTCGAGCTCGTGGTTTGTGTGATTTGGGAGCAAGTATCAACTTGATGCCTACATTTGTATTTAAGAAGTTGGGGTTGGGTAGTCACCGGAATTACTTCTGACCTAGCATTTAGACGATGCGATTTCATTGGCACGAGATGGAATTGTGGAGGATGTGCTAGTGCAGAAGTGGGCTCCCTTATTTTCCCTTGTGGATTTCATAATGCTTGACTTTGAACTGATTCGGAAGTCCCATTTATTTGGGGCGTCCTTTTTTTCTAGCTGAGGCGAGCTCGATCGATGTAGGCTGGCTGGGCGGCTAACCATGGCTTCGTATTAAGATAGAAGTATTTGACGTTTACGAAGCTGTAAGTTTGCCATCTATGAAGAGTTATCATCACTATTGTGGATCAGAGTGTACTTCTTTATGGGACCAAAGGACCCATTGGAGAGGCATTGGTGGGACATGGTGGAGTTAAGGGGATGGTGCAAACTCTGAATGAGGCAAAAATGTTCTTTTAGGCGGAGTTTGAGGCGGTGCAGTCCTTAGAACCATCACCCGAAGCCATCGAAGGAGGCACCCCAGGTGGGTGAAAACATTGCCTCCCTTTGCGGTATGTATTTTGTGAAAATGACACGTGGCCGATTATTCTTTGTGAGAGACGCTGAGTCATAGGTGAAAGATGTGTTAGTGGTCTTGAGGAGGCGAAAGCGATGCGATGGCGGATGTCGGACATTAAGGGGAATCGGTCAGTTGTTTGCATGCCTGAATATTGATGGAGGAAGGATCTAAGCCAAATGGCACAACATCCATGGTGAGCCAGTGATGAAAAGATATGATCAGAAGGAAGTGATTAAGTGGCTAGATGCGGGAGTGGTGTGTCCGTCTCGGGCGGTGAGTGGGTCGGCCAGGTTCAATGTGTGTCCTAAAAAGGGGGATGACGGTGGTCACTAACAAGAAGAACGAGTTAATTCCCACATGAAACGATCCACCATAGATTTGGAGGATTTTCATGGATTATAGGAAACTTAATGAGACCACTCAAAAGATTACTATCCTATACCATCTAAATCGATCAAATGTTGGATAGGCGGCATGGCGGGGAGTATTATTGCTTTACGGACGGTTATTACGGCTATAATCAAATAGCTATATCCCCAGGAAGATCGGGAGAAGACCATTTACATGTCCTTTATGGGACATATGCTTTCAAACGGATGCCACTTTTTGGATTATGCAATGCCGTAGGCCACCTTCCAGCGTGCATGATGGCAATTTTTCATGATATGGTTGAAGACTATGTTGAGGTATTTATGGATGATTTTTCTATTTTTGGCCTTTCATTTTACTATGTGTTTCGAGAATTTAGGCAGGGTTTTGCAGCTAGGTGTGAAGACTCGAACTTGGTGATAAATTGGGAGAAGTGTCACTTTCTAGTCAAGGAGGGGCATTATTCTTGGTCATAGGGTGTCACACAAAGGTTTGGAGGTTGATCATGCAAAGGTAGAGGTAATCGGCTACCACCACCGTGTCGGTTAAAATTGTCCACTTGATTTCTTAGGACATCTTGGCTTTAAATTCATTCGGGGATTTTCAAAAGATCTTAAGCGATATGGGTGTTAGAAAAAGATGTAAGTTTTAGTTTAACAAGGAGTGTGTGAAAGCATTTGAGGAGGCTGAAGAGAAAGAAGGCTGGTGGAAGCTCCCATTCTCCCATTTACTCTTTGTTGGGAACACCTTCGGTGATGTGTAGTGCCAAGTGATGTGTATGGGGGCGGTATTGGGGCTGACCAAGGAAAAGATTTTTCACTCGATCTACTAGCAAGCAAAGCTGGATACCGCCGCAATTGAACTACGATCAACGAAGGAGATGCGACACGTTATGCATTTGACAAGTTCATATCCTATCTTTAGTTTGGGTCAAAAGTGGTGGTACACATGGATCATCTTTGCAATAGGATACTTATTTGGAAAAATATTGCAAACCCTAGGTTAATCAGGTGGATATTGCCAAGAGTTCGGCTTGGAAGTCAGAGACGGGAAAGGAAGTGAAAATCGGGTTGTAGATCACTTGTCACGACTAGAGAATCGGTCACGTGAAGGAGGGGGTGGCGCATCGAAAGTTCACTGATGAACAACTCTTGGCGTTGAAGGAGCGAGAACTCCCATGATATGCGAATAAGTAAACGTGGTGTGTAGGTATACCCACAGAGACAAGCTTTACTCAACAAAGGAAGAAGGCGAAGCATGGAGTCCGGTACTATATGTGGGATAGCGTATTTATTCAAGCAAGGACCGGGTCCAGTAATGAGGCGGTGCATTCCCAGTGACCAGCAGAGGTGCGAGAGAATTTTCATTCATCAGTATGGTGGTCATCATGGAGGAAGGCGTCTTGCTCACAAGTCTTTTGCAATCAGGGTTCTTTTGGCCCCACACTATTCAAAGAATCTTTGGCTTATGTCAAAGCATGTGATGTTGATGTCAAAGGCGGAGCAATCGGTAGGATACATGAGATGTCGTGCATCACATCTTGGAAGTTTAGGTATTCGATGTGTGGGGGATAGATTTTATGGGCCCATTTCCACCATAGATTTGGTAATCAGCCCATCTTGTACTTGTTGGACTACGTGTACAAGTGGGTTGAGGCGGCGGCTTGTCCGGGAATGATAACGAGGTGGTGGCTAGATTTGTGAAGAAGAAGATTTTCACGGTTGGAACGCCACGAGCAATTATCGGTGATGGAGGGGCACATTTTGTGAATGCGCCAGTTTGAGGTACTATTTAAATACGGTGACCTCAAAGTGGCTACAACATATCACCCCCCCCAAACTGGTGGGCAAGTAGAAGTGTCGGCAGGAATCGAAGCAAATTTTGTGAAAGCAGTGAATGCTCAACGCGGGAGATGGGTAAGCAAATTAGATGATCGTTGTGGGCGTATGTTGTGTGCAATACGCGGTGGAACTCACTTGGGCGTCGGTTAATTTATGGGAAGGCATGTCATCTTTTGTAGAGCTTGAACATGAGCCTATTAATTTATGCGGAAGCTGAACATGGATCTTGAGTTAGGCAGGAAAAAACGGTTGTTGCAATTGAGTGAGTTGGAGGAGTTTCGGTGGCATGTATGAGAGTCTGAAGTACAAGTAAACGAAGAGGTGGCATGACAAGCATATAGTGCATCAGTATTTGGGCGAGATGGTGTGCTATTACTCAGGTTGAAGTTATTCAGGAAAACTACTTCTAAGTGGTCACGGGCTAGTTTGAGGTGGTAAGGATGACCCGCATGGGGATGTTGAATTGTGGCAAGAAGATAAAGTGCCACGTTTTGTAAACGATCGGCGGTGTAAGCTTATGCAGGGTGAAGCGTGAATCGAGGCGTCCATCACCTTAGCGGATGAATGATGAGCGTCGAGCGCGATGGTAAGCCCGGGCGCTGCATGGGGAGGCAACTTCGTGAATGTAATGTACTATAAAAAAAATTACAATTGTAATTTTTTTTAAAAAAAATGGTCATTCCATGACGAAAACTAAGGCATTAGGTGGGAGGCAACTAGCTATTTTCTAATGAGTTGTTGTTGTTGGATTATTTTTTCAGGAGATATGGAGGGTAAAATACAAACTCGCAAGTGGAAAAATAAAGGTAAAAAGTGAAAATTGGGGCAGAGCGTGAGCTGCGATGGCCAGTGTCACGAGCTGTGTTCCGCGTTAGCCTCAGTGACACTTGTTGGGGTTATTTTCGGAGTATGTCAAATTCAGTGAACCTCCGATGGCTACGTGTCATGGAGTGTCTCCGCGATGGCCTCAGTGACACGTTGAGGCCAAATTCGCGTTAGATAGGCTCGGGGCATCGGGTCAGCCGCGAAATCATTATTTTTAACCCCAAAAACACATTTTCCTCCCATTCTTCTGCAATCCTCCGCTACAAAACCCCCATTCCCCTTCTCCCTCAACGTTCCACGGCTTTAGCAAGAAATTTCTTCAAGTCTTCTTCAAACTCTTCAAGTAAGTATGTTCTCGAATTTTTGTCATTCTTCTTTGCATATTTCGATTCTTGAACATGTTTTATCATGATGCCGCGCCTAAGTTATTAATAAGATGTGTAATTGATTGGTTCATGGATGAATGTTGATTTTGTGCTAATGTTGTGTTATGAACTCAATAATTACATGATTTGTATTGAAAATCTTACATTGTTGATAACTAGGGATGAGAAAGTGAGATTGGAATAAGGAAGAAAGGGTAGAAAAAGAAAAAAATCTTGGGGTTTGTGTATGTTGTTGGAGTTAAAAATTTGTGATTAAACTTCAATTATGTTAAGGTTGAAGGTTGATTTTTAGGGATGAAAGTAGGAAAATCAATAGGTTGTGTGCACAAAAATTGTGAATTGCTCTTGCACTTTGTAAATGGATAGATGGATGAACTTTAACAATGCATTGTATGAATTTTGAGTAGTACAATGAAGCTATTCCATCGACTTTTATTGATGCCTTGCACCTTGTGAGAACAAGAAATTTGGATTATGTGGTTGTTCTTGTCGAATTGTATGAATTACGGCTAACAACTAAGTGTGGGGTGATCAATTTAAGCCCAGCACTTAGTAGTAACTAATATACCATGAATGAAGTGAAAATATATGCTTTTGATGAATAGGAAAAATGTACGGGCGATAAGACAAAGGAAAAGTTGCCTCCACATCGGCCCAATGAAAAGACTAGAGTTGGTGCGGCGGTTCAGCGGCACCACCCGGTTCCAAGGGGACCCAACGAAGGCAATATGGAACACGATGGGTATTGGACAAGGAAGAAATGGTACTCAGAGCAGAAACCAAGTACTTCCCTAAGGAGCAAATAGCAAGGATCCACTAGCACCGAGAATTCTGAGAATCTTACGAGATTACACAACGTGGGTTAAACTTCATCTTCGAAGAACCCAAAGAGTGTAATCTTCACCTCATAAGGGAATTCTACGCTAATTGGAGACCCGCTGCGCGTACTGCGGTAAAGATCGGACGGTGGTTACTTTTGAACCACAACATCTTAATGCCATCTTGGGGACGCGAGACACAAACGCGCATATTCTCCATGGTGACATCACTCCACCATATGCGGATATCGAGAGACACATTATGTGGGCGATCAACGACTAAGTGGGTCGTCCTGAAGAAAAGGCTACCACAGAGACCTTTACCGTACTCATGGAAATGAACGAGGGAACAAGAATTTGGTTGAAATTGATTTGCATACTTGATCCACACAGGGTGCATATAGTGATAATGTCACGCAAGGATAGATTAATGCGGTGTATGCGTTGGTGATGAAAAGGGCTTGAGATTAATGTTGGGGTGTATTATTCTGCCATGAAAACTGGAATGTGGGGGACACCGGTATGGGTTCGGTGGTGGCACCTATGACTTATCTTAGGGGCCATGGCATCGAAGAAGTGGCCCTGGATTACAATTCCTCTATTTGTAGTCGTTCTTTGGATGTCACTAAGACCAAAGCACCAGATAGCACATTTGGGCACATTAGCACACTCGTAGAGCAGCAAGCATTCTCAGGCGACAAATACATGGCAGAATGTATGGGAATGCGAATCTTACTCAGCTACGGATGGTGGAAGGCCACGGCCAGGATAAATTATGGTAACTCGAGATGGATTACCCATTTATTGAGCATGCCCCAGAGAGCACTATGCGGGGAGTGGGCCCGCATTTGTAGAACCGGTGGACGATGACGTACCCATTGAAACTCACGGGATGACTCGGACGTTGAGTCGAAGGAGAGACCGAAGAAGATTACGATCTTGGAGATGAGGCATGGCACCTGATGAGAGGTAGACATTTTGATTGATCGAGTTACACCGCCAAACTTTTCTTTTAATTGCGAGATATGCGAACACGAGGACAGGTGTTAGGCTAAATCATGGGGTGAGGTGGTTAGGTCTTGGTGTAATAAAACTGTGTTGTGCTTGTGTTTATGTGGTTAGATGTGTGGCGTTGTAGGCGTGTTGTTCTTGTGTTTATGTGGTTGGATGTGTGACATTGTGTTCGTGTTGTTGTTGATGATTGTGTGTGTTGGTGCTTTTGATGTAATAAATTGTTGGATAATTATTTATACGGGTTATGTGATGATGTGATAAAAATTGCAAATTGATGAAAAGTGAAAATTGAAATTTTTTAAAAAAAAAACTTTTTGCTATCTTTGATAGAAATTTTTATTTTGGGTTTCTCGGTTTTAATTTTTGATTGCTTTTCGAGAATAGTCACTTTGAACCGAAAGTCTTAGATAGAGATTGTTCCACACATGATGGATGGATGACGACTAGTCTTAAGAAAATTTAGTCAATAGGTTTTTGAGTTTTTTTAAACACGTAGCTAATTAATGGCTTGACCCATTTCTTGTTATGTGCTACACATGATTGTAAGATCAAGTGTGGTTAGTATGGAAGCATGCAAGTGTTTCTAAATATGTTGTTGGGGATACCCTAGGCTCTAGAATTTGACTCGGTGTGATTAAGCTTAATTTTGGTGCCTTAATTAGAATGAGTTAAGAGTACATTGAATATGTCTTTAATTGAGCATGTGCGGTGATGTGAGTGCACCAAAGAATATTCCGTGCTATTGTGGAATGTCTAGAACTTGCTGATGTGTATACAAAAGCGAAATGAAGGATGTAGAGTATAGGAGATGATTTAGGCATTACTTCTAATGAGCCTAAATTATTACTCAACAGCCTTACCTACCTTGAATGTTGAATCTAGTTAGCCCCATTGAGCCTTAAGCCTATTCTTTGATAAGCTACAACATAAGCTTAATCTTTTCTTTCATGAGCGAAAACTCTAAGTGTTTAAGTGAAAAATCAGAAAGAGTGAAGGAGTGAGAAGTGGGAAAAAGAAGGAAAAATAGCAGGTTGTGGAAGTTAAGGAAAAACTTAGAGGTGCACTTGGTTGGCCTATTATTTGTAGGGAGCAAGAAAATAAATGAATGAAAAAAAGTGCTTAAGCCTCACTTACCAATAGGCCAAGTGTGCTTAAAGAAATGGGAGCAGCGGGAAGGAAGATAATTCAAGAGAGTGAAAAGAGGAAGGTGAAGCAAAAGAAAATGTGTCTTTAATAAAATGTGATGTAGTAAAAGCGCAGGAAAGATTATCCACTTTGATATTAGCCATAAGGTGATCCCACCTTCCATAGCCTATTACAACCTAAAAAGTCCTACTTGATCTTACATTCAAACATCCTTAAATTAGTGGAGTACAACACGAGGGGGCAGAAACATGGTTCACCACATGTGATGCATCGCATTCTTTGAGAGAGTGAGCGAAATTCTATTCATACACCCATACATATTGTGAGTTAAAAATTCGTGAATAAAAAATGGGTAACTCTCGTGTGGTGAGGGCACATGTTTGTGAGGGATAACATTCATGTCGAATTTCTTGATCGGTTGATTGGCACGAGTTTGCGATATTGAGAGTCAAGTCTTGAGGCAAGGAAGTCTCAACATAGTTAAATACGATTTTAATGGGTATGCATGCACTAATTTTTTACTTGTCATCTCAATCAGTCATTGTAGCTATAACATTTTTTACTTGTCATCTCAATCAGTTAATTCTCTTCCTTTTTCTCTCAAATTTCAATTGCTTGTATGATTACTACTTGTTTGAAGAGGTTTAATCAACAAATGAGTGTCTAAATTACCTCCAGGTTGAAGTTGAGGCTAGTGCGAAGTATGTAATTTGTGTTATTGCCGGTTTGTTCTCTTCTCTTAAGAACGGTTGTTCTCTATTCTTGTTTTTCACTTTCATTAATGCTTGGTCATCGTTAATGTACATATTAGAATTCGAATTTTATTTTCAAAAGGAAAATTATTTATAGATGTGGAATACATTGGAATATATTCTTGTCTTAGTTGTGAAATTAAGGAAAGATTAGCGTGCGAGAATAGAAATATATACGCAACGTCATATTTGGTCATCTAGGGAAATTAGTGTGTTTTGCGGGAATATGGGTTTGCATCACATAAATGTGTATTGTAGGCCTCATAATTCTTTAATTGGTGAGGGGTTTGAAGGGCGAGGCCATTAGTTAATATCCACGACTAACAACCCAGAAGAGGAGTGTTAGGCGAAATATAAGCCCAGATAAATTACATATCGCATGTTCTGCCTTAACCTCAACTTGTTCGTGCTATTTGGTGGATATAATTCATCATTCTTACTTAATGTTACATTATATATTATTTTAGAAAAATTATCATTGGTTTTGTACGTATACTTGTATAAAGACGTGTGACTACTAAACACAAGAGAAAGAATTACTACCAGAGATTCTGATCCACAGTGGGTTCGATACGGCTTGAAATAAAACCACTATATTACTTGTACGACCACGTGCACTTGCGTGCAATTGGGAGTGATCATTCACAACATATTAATCATGACTTTCTATCAACATGGTAATCATACTCATTCGCAAGACAAACTCACAAAAAAAGATGTCCGAAGACCAATCATATAAGATTATTACCTAAGCATACAAGTTGCCAGCGAGTCTAACCCTCCAGCCATAACCTACCTCGATTACTAGAAGATACAGACACACTTTCTGCGGGGAGCTTTCCCTTTCTTGATTACTTCGGATTGTTCGAAATCTACACACACATATAATAATTAATTAATCACTCCTCAAGATAGGGCCTAATTAGATCAAACCCTTCTCTCTTTAGGGCAATTTAACAGGAAACCCTTCCATTCCACCTAGTTCACAAGTTTCCGCGCTCCCAACGATCAATAATAATAAGAGGAACCTTACAAAGCAATCACTATCGCGAAATTCAATAACCAAACCTCCCGAACTCCCCATGGTTTAGCTACGGTTAATCCAGCCTAGGGTTTTCTAGTTCGAGATTTTCACCATTAATGGGTCTCCGCCAGCTTTTACGATAAACAATATCCATTAAAGGGGCTGGGGGCGAAACTTACCTTTTCACCACCACTTTTTGTTACGGGGAAGAAATGGCTCTCAAACTTGCTCTTTCATGTTTTGGAAATAATGAGACTTAATCCCCGAAATTCCACTTAAACCTCTTTTTCTTATTCCGTCGTCATTGCGGCGAACTCACATTTCCTTTCGCTGCGGACTCGCTACGGTGGCCATAGGATGTTGCAGCAGGTCCTAAGGTACTCCTAATTTTTCACGGAACTCAAAATGGCTAGCACGATCTCGCTGGCGGGAATTCCACAGCTGCGACGGTCTCAGAACCAATAACTACCCAAAAAATATCCAATTTCATATTTGATTTATTTTACAACCTTCCTATCTCTCCCTTAGCCTGTATTTTGCAAATATCAAATTCAAAATCCATAAAATTAAATAGTTAAAAAATATATATATATATATATATATATATATATATATATATATATATAATAAACTAGAAATAAAAAATAGAAAACAAAACAAAGATACAATCAAATTTAAGTACTGCATTTCTTGCCTTTATTCTTTTCTTTTATTTTCTTTTCATTTTATTTTCCTCTACCTTCTTGTAGTTTTGCACCTTCTCTAATTGTCATTATACGCACCCCTCCCATGCCAGTTTTCTCTTAAATCATAAATCGGTTCTTCTTTTCACTCGTAATATTTTATTTTTTTTATGATAATTTATAGTGTTTTTTTTTATTTTTTTAGTTTAATAATTTATAGTTATTCTCTATAATATAGGGAGACTATATGTGTAAGAAACTAAGATTATATATGGAACAAAATAAATGAATCTGTTGTGAATTAAACTTTAATTTCGGCAATATATTATATATGAGGCTTTTCTTTCCTCTTTTTCTTTACATATCTTTTCTATTTTCTTATTTCTCTTTGTTTTTTTATTTTCTTTTTCTCCCACTACTTCATATATATACTAGTTCTAGACACGGCTTTGCACGTGTGTCTTATAAAAGTTTGTGCAGATTCCTTAGATGATATATGTAGAACAATATATTATTGCGGCCGGATGATAAATGAAATTTATAATCAAACAAAATTATCATAAATTCAAGGTATTACTACGATATGCATCCAAACAAATTATATTAGTTTTTTTAAAAAATGAAATGTTAACTTCTTTCTCTATAGGTAAATTGACTTAGATTAATGTTTGTAATCATTAAGAAACAATTAAATAATATTCTCTTTAATTCTTGTTGAATTTATATATCATCATATTATACTAAAGTGGAAGCACAATATTTTACCATTCTTTGAATCAAATCAAATTAGTTTGATAAAATATTTTAAAAACATAAAAAAACACAAAACAACAAACAAATATAAAAGTATAAAAACTATAAGAGTAAGAATGAAATATTAATAATTAATATTTAAATATTTAATTTAAAATTAATTAAGTTTGATTTAATTTTTTCTTTGGTTTTTGTTTTTTTTTAAATATGTAATTAAATAATAATATTTGAATCGTATCATATCATGTTATACTAAAAGTGGAAGTCCCACATATCGGTCCATCAAATATTAAACGATTGTTTTTCCCTACACAACAATACTATTATAATATTTTTTATATCATGTAAATTTGATATTTTAAAAAACCTAGAAATTCATAAAAAAAATTATATATATATATATATATATATATATATAATTATAATTTTAATTAAATTACATGTTTTTTTTGTTTTTTTAATTTTTAAAATTACAAAGCAAATAAAGCAACAACAACAACAACAACTCACCAAAACAAAAGATACTTGACTATTTTAAAAAAAGAGAAGTTAAATAATGAGTTATAATATTCATATTTATTATAGTTATTAAATTATAAAAGTGGAAAGTCATGAAATAAAAAATAAATAACTAGAATACCCATCAAATATTAAGCGATATTTTTACCCTTCAATCAAATTGTATTTCAAAATATTTTAGTAGAAAATATAGATATAAATCTTTAAGAAAAAAATAAATGAAAGAAACAACATGTAATTATTGATCAGTTCAGTTTTCATATTTTAAGTTATAATTATTATTTAAATATTTAATTAAATAATAATATTTAATTTTTGAAAATTTTAATTTATAGTGTTTTTTTTTATTTTTTTAGTTTTTTAAATATTAATTATCATATCATATTATACTAAAAGTGGGAAGTCTTACATATCGATCTATCAAATATTGACGATTTATTTGTTCTACATTTAAGCAATACTCTTATAATAATTTTTATATCAAACAGTAAATTTTTATTATTATAATGATATATTATTTATATTTTTAAAAGTGAATAATAACTCACTAAACTAAAAGATATTTGATACTTCTTTTAAAAAGAAGTCAAATAATGAGTTATAATATTCATAATTTCAATACAATTGTGTAAAATTATAAAAAGTGGAAAGTCTGAAATAAAAAATAAATAACTAAAATATCCATCAAATATTAAAAACGATATTTTAACCCTTCAACCAAATAGTGTTTCAAAAAGATATTTTAGTAGAAAACATAGATATAAATCTTTAAAAAGAATTTAAAAAATTAAATGAAAGAAACAACCATGATACTATGGCTTTGAATATTTTTACATTCCACAAAGATGACAATAAATAATTATAATTAGATTTGAATAAAGTGAAATAATTTAAATTAAATGAAAATACTAATTCTCTATATTATGACAATTAAATATTTCTTATTTAATTTAATAAGCTAATAATATTTATTGTAATATATATTTGCTTTTTAGTACATAAAATATTATTGATTTTAATTTTTTTAATTTTTTTAATTTTTTTAATTTTTTTATCTTTTTTGATTTTTTTAATATTTTTAAAAACATATTTAATTTTGTCTTTTTCAAATTTTTAGTAAAATCTTCCAATATAAAGATTTCCTAAAAATACTATCATTTTTCTCATACAAATTCACACACACACACACACACACACACATATATATATATAAATTTTAGTAAAATCTTAGGTATAAAGATTTCCTAAAATACTATCATTTTTTTTTCTCATACAAATTCAATATATATATATATATATATATATATATAGAGAGAGAGAGAGAGAGAATAAAAGAAGATACAATCAAATTTAAATCTTCGTATTTCTTTGCTTGTTCATTTTTTTCATTTTTATTCTTTTTCTTCTTATTTACAATAAGTTTGCACCTTCTCTAATTACCATCATTATCTTTGGTATCCCCCTCATGCCCAAATTTTGTCAAATCATAAATCGGCTCTTCCTTTTTCACTCGTAATATTTTGATTTTCTTGTTTTTATATAAAAGAATATCTTCTACCGTTTAAATAATTTATAGTTATTCTCTATAATTTAGGAAAACTATATGTGTAAAAAAACTAAGACTATATATGGAACAAAATAAATGAATCATTATTTGCAAATTAAGCTTTAATTTTGGCAATATTATATATGGAGACTTTTCTTTTCTTTTTATTTTCTTGACCAATCTTTTCTGTTTTCTTATTTCTCTTTGTTTGTTTTTATTTCTTTTTCTCACTACACCATATATATATATAAAGATTTTGTCTTTTGAAAATTTTTAGTAAAATCCTCCAATATAAAGATTTTTAAAATAATATCATCTTTTCTCATACAAGTCAAAGTATTTCAATGCAAAAGCCAATGAAAGACGAGGAAGAAAAAAATAATTGTTTTATCTGAAGATTTATTAAAAAAATATATCAAATTAAATGTAGATTTGGACTAAAACTTTTCAAGAGTTTGATTCTACTTCTTTTCTTCTTGCTTCACCCTTGTTATGTTCACTTGATTCGTGTTTGATATCTTGAAAAGAGAAGGAAGAGTTATTCATATAATAATGTGAAGAGTTATCATATAATAGTGTGTTGTTGATCCAACATGACCATAGGAACATAAGCAAAATATAGTAATGGTATTGATGTTTGAAATTACAAAGCAATCTTGATTGTTATGGTCGTATTCCTTGGCCTCATTCTTTCTATCCCACCTATACGCAAATTCATACATATAAGTTTAAATTTGATTTATTAAAAAGTGAAATGGTGAATGCATATTTTATGTCTATTTATATAGTTATATTAAATTTTAATGGTACAGAGACCTTTCAAATTTCATAATTAAGTTATGGAGGTATATTATAAGCGCAAAAAGATTTTTAAAATAGTAAAGGGTGAGAATTGATTTTGAAATGGAAACCTTTTTGGGCATGCTAAATAAGGAGAGGAATTAATTTCTGATTAT
The DNA here is from genome assembly GCA_018107945.1 of Datura stramonium. NCBI lineage: Eukaryota > Viridiplantae > Streptophyta > Magnoliopsida > Solanales > Solanaceae > Datura > Datura stramonium. The sequence continues at coordinate 45,752 of JACEIK010005841.1, forward strand.
CGAGTATGGGATAGAGATTAAATGGTAGTAGTTGGATAGAATTTTTTTTTATTTAAAATAGAAAAAAATGCTCTTAAAAAATAGGAAAAAAAATGAAATTGATATATATATATATAGAGAGAGAGAGAGAGAGATTTGTACCAAAGTTCACCCAAAATACATTCAACGTAACCTTAATTTAGACAATTTATATTTAGATTTAATATTTACATAATGTGGTGCATTAAAATAAGACTCCTAATTTAATATAATTATTAAATAATTAAATATTTTATAATAGTTTAATTTTAATAGGGGCAAAATCTTGATCCAACTTTTAACTTTAATATAGTAATATGATGATTTAGGAAGAATTCTTACACCTCTATATATAGAAGAGTTTCTTCCATGAGTTGACATTGTGAGAATTATCGTATTGTGTATGAGAATTATGAGAAGTGTGAAAAATATTATATTAGTAGTGAAAGAGAGAATTGAGACAAAAAAACATATTTTAAGTCTTGGTAATTCTTTATACAAGATAGTAAGCTTTATATTGAAAGAGCGTTTTTTTAGTGGGCTTGGATTATTATTTGGAGTTGTTTGAGTTATATGATGTTTTGAAATTTATTGTATGCTTGGGAGCCAAGTTAAAGTAATGCTAAATAGATGAAGATTATCTGCGGTGGACTTGAATATGCTTTAAAGTGAAATATACGCGCGCCAGTTAAATATTAATTTATTCATTTTTGTTAATTTTATTTTCTACTATATTTTATGTTATGTTCACCAATATAATGTAATAATAACTTTATGTATTAACTAAATGATCAATTAAGATTTATATGAGTATTAGATTTACAATAAACATGTATTTTTGTCGAATAGTACTTTCAATAAATTGACAAAAGATCGTTATTGTATGAGGTAATTAAAACTCCATTTTAACATGATGGACTGTCAAGCTCAACACGTGAAAGCATTAGCCCAACCGAAGCTCCCAAATTAGGTAAGTGTTTTCCAATGAATATTGGTAGCAGTTCCGATATCGATAGTACCAGGGGGCACCAGATCGAATAGCATAACCCACTGGTAGAGAATTATTACGGGTGATGGTGCTCCTATGCGCGCTTAACACTAGTTTTCCTTCTCGTATAAAGCCCACCAACACATTGGGATAACTTGCAACGGTCTTCAATAGGACAGAAATCTACATCAAGCCTGAAGTTAAAACTCAAGCAGGTGACATCACTCAAGTACAATTCAAATTAGCATTTTTCTACGCAATTGAGTAGCCTTTTTGTATTAATGTCCATATTTTTTTGTCCTACAAGTGAATCCTTGCATGAGATAAGAGGTCATCTCATTTTTCTTCATTTGTAATACACTATCTCTTAATTGAGTGCTGGCAATAGAAAAAGGGAAAAACTTATTCACACCGGGTGTATACATCCAATTAATAAAAAAAATGACATGTGTCCTTTTTTTTAGCTACGATTATTCATATTTAATTACAGTTAACAATTATGTGTCTAAAATAAGACTTATAATAAATGTTAGTTTATCTTTTATGATTAACTTAACTACATTGGATATATGCACCCGGTGTGGGTAGTTTTTTACCAACGGAAAAATCTTTCTATTTTTTTTTAAAATTTTAGTTCTTGCATTTCAACATTTAAATTTCTTATTTTTTTTGCTTAAAGTTAAATATATATATATATATATATATATATATATATATATATATATTATTTTTTTTTTTTTATTTCTTGAACTTAGTAAAAAAAAGAAACGAGATTTGATGAAATTTAATTCCCTTATTTTTAATTTCTTTTTCACAAATTAAATTTTTTCTACTTTCCCACCTTTTCCAACAAATAGTTAAGAATAAACATTTCGCTGCTGCAGAAATATGATGGCTCAGTGATGCGACTTAAATTTTGCAAAGTTTGAAATAAAAAAAGCAGGAGGAGGAGGAGGACACAAAATGGAACATTGAAAATAAAAAGAATATAATGAAATGATAGAAGCCTATAAAAAACTGACAAAAAAATAAGGGTCAATTTCGATGAGCAGCGTTGATTTTTTGGTCAAAATTGACGACAAGCCCAAGCGGATAAAGGATCGTTGAAATTTATCTCATCGGAAGCAAAAAACCAACAAACGACATCAGTTATGCCAGGTGATGGACTCCGTCGATTCACTAAATAATGGTGATGGGTTTTTAAATGCCACCTGACGGGGAAAAAAACTTATCGACAGAACATCCTCGATTTTTTAATTATTTGTCTTTTTTTTAAATTAAATTTTTTAACCAAGCCAAGCCCGATTGCACAGTCGGTATGTTCTTCATAACTAGAATACAACGATGGATAGTATCGTTTATGCAATCGGTTTCTAGATTTTTTGGTAGAAAATCGATGGACTTACCTCGATGTTAATGCATTTTCCACAAATGCACCACTAACAGTAACACATCAATTTCGCATTCCCATGCTAAATTAAAATTCACTTCAATTCAGCTAATACCTAACACTAATTACGCAACACAATTTCAAATCAACCCAACTTTTACAAACCCTAGTTATCCTTTGATATTGACTTAACATCGGAAATTTTAATATTTGCTTTTATTATTGATTTTCTTTAGAATCCCCTATTTTGAAGTAACTATCGTACAAGTTCGGTTATCGGCACATAATCCAATCTCCTTATTCCACTGTGGGATTTGACCCGTCTAGTTGGGTTCTTTATTGTGACGATAAAAACTACCTTGATAAAAGGTGTGATTTTAGCGTTATTAAAAAGTGGCGTCGTTCTTTGGAGAATACGACTAAGACTAGATTATTTGCTTGTATTTGACTTTTTAGGTAGTTATTTCCTCTTTTACGTTTTTGCTTGTTTTGTTTTGTCATCCGGGGGCACCTCTTGGCAAGCCAAGCATCGAATGAGTGGAGAATGAGTCCAAGTTCCTTGTGAAGTCTAAGTAGTCAATACTTACGTCGTGCCGCGACGTTAAATCGGCTGCATGGGAGGCAACCCATGGATGGTGAGAATACGAGATGAGTTTGCATGGGACTAAACAAGCAAGACGCTCACTCTCCACGAAAAGTTTCAAATACCATATCAAATACCATAAGCTTGCCCTTATTTTCTTTACTTCGGTTTATCGGATGGTGAAGTTAGGATCACTATAGGACTTGCTATGACTTGTAATGTAGGATTTAGAGCATCAATAACATAGTAATTGTCAAATTAAAATATCAAACGAACCTTTAAATATCCGCCCAAATTATCAATAAAGTTTAAAAATATTAAAAAATGTATATACAAATTTTTTTCAATGTTCAATAATCCTAACGACAAGGTATCTCTCTTCGTAATTTTCAATATGCAGCCGAAAACTCATCGTCATCTAAGAAAGGAGGAGAAACGGAGCACGTCGTCTATGGCGCACTCCACTAGCAAAGAGGCTATTCACTTGTGCCTTGAGAGTCTGACGGTATGACACATTGTCTTACTCTGTGTCGTCTTGCATCAACATGCACTTGAGCCACGAGTAAGGTGTTCGGTCTTACGCACATAGCGACGTGCGAACACCATCAACCGCCTTGACCCGCTAGAAAGATACAATACTTTTTCAGTCTAGACTGGATCCATCGACCCCAGGTTCCTAGACCACTATGAATCTCTTTTTGCCTCCCCCGAGACCACTTTTTTAGTTCAAATTTGGATAATGACATCAGATCTGGGAATTTGGATCGGCCCACCTTGGACTTTCTAAGTGCGGTTGTACTCAGACAAGAGTCGCCGATAATCCATCTACATAATTAAAAGAAAAAGTGAGTACAATATGGTTGTTCAAATTAAACTTAACATATTACTATTTATGTATAAGATGTATGAACTTACATAGTCTTGTTCAGCTCTTTGCTCGATACGTATTGTAAGTCAGGCTACGTTCTTCTTCATTTTACGTGGGTAGCCCAAAATAGCTCCTCTGAGTCGGGTCACGACCCAATTTTTTTTTTTTTGTCACCAAATAAAATGTAATCAAGTTAGACAATATAAAATTTAATCAAATTTATATAAGTATTGAATATCATAATTACTTACCAATTCTCTAGCTATCGTCCCTTGGCTCTTTGTACCCCGATTGTGCAGCGAGCCACCTTTCCACTTCACTCTTGACCTTCTTACTTTGTTAACACTTTGCATTAAATTCGAGGCATGCTCAAATATCTGCGAAGAACCTCGAAAAGATGAGGTAGCATCCATTCGGGCCACTTGTTCTTTAATCGGGCATCCCTAAACCAATGACATCCACAGCGCCATTCCTCTCGTGGCTATTGTCTTATTGTCTTGAGAAAAGTCAGAAGTACATAATGTACGTAATCAATGATCAGGTGTTAGATGATATATAATAATCACGGGTCAAAACGGGAAATTTTATCAAATAATAATTAGATTTTATACCTTAAATTAATTATACATGCCTTATCGTATCCGATGTGATGGCTACTTAACTTGGATAGGTCGATCATAAAGTCTCAGGAATGCTCTCCCTTAGAGCATTTCCACTCTCTTTTCTTTTGATGGAACTGTAAAAATGACAATAAATATTTCAAGTCATAAATATAGCATTAACATTAAATATTATAAATTTTGTTAAAAAAATCAAACTTACACGATTCATCGGGCACGATGACTAGTGCAGGAGCATGCATCTTCTGGTTGTGGCTCTCCAGTGCGTGTCGGTGTTGATTCCGTGCTCTATATGACTAGGTCAGGGTGGAGTACTAAAAGTACCACAATGAGTTTGACTCGAGTCGTATCTACGAGTCGCAAGCGGGCATGTGAGGAGACAATCCACTTGAAGAAAATGCCGGACGATGAATACGTCGAGTTTTCTAGTGATAGGCAGATGTCAGTGTAGGCATGAAAGTGTAAGAAGTATTAAAAAATGGAGGCCACGAGAAGAATGTCTGGGATGCCTTGATCCATGGGAACATAGGACGAGAGGTGGAGACGAATATGTATGTGGAGTATTTGAAAGACCACACAAAGGCACACTAGTAAGTAAATATAATAGCCCTTTTAGCATTTGAATGTATGATGTCCCTCGACAGGCGAAAAATAAATATGATGGCCATCTAGACAAGCGAAAAATTAAATGATGACCTACCGACAGCGAAAACAAATATGAGGTTGTGAGCGTCGGTCTTTGTGGTCATTGATACAACTAGATATCCTTTATTAGGATGTCATCTTTTTGTTTGCGCGGTGGATGCCCTCCTTTGCTCGGGGACAATATAGTGTCTCTTGATGTCTCTGCAGTCGATGACTTTTATACCCATTTATTCAATAGTAGCTCAGCATACTTTCCTCTTGGAAAAACTGAGTTAGTTGATAAATAATGCTCACCTGGACCTTATGACAACTGCGTCCATAAAAAAAATCGTTAGTTTTGGTGAAAGCGTCTGTTTTGGCTTAACTCTAGTTGCCTTGCTCCTTTGTCTTGAGCATCGGGAATTTACTCGACCTCCCGAGGTTATGATAGAAGAAGACAAAATTAAAAATATTTTTAATTTTTTATTTTTTTAATTTAAAACATTTACTAGCAATATTAAAAAACAATTTTAGAGAAATCTCATCGATTGAATATCATGACATGCACCAAACAAGCGAACATCCTACATTTTTGGAACTTGATGTAGCGGTGACTTGTTGGGTGAGATTTTATGAAGCTTTGTTGTAGGTGAAAAATGAGGTCTTCTTAGGTTTCTTGTCTTGAAGAAAATTTGAGACTTTCCTCGTTCGCCCAAATTATAGCCGAAGAAAATTGTATTGATCTGGTTTGTCTTTGTAGAATTTTGAGTTCCCTTCTAAAAAATTCTTCCCCGGATGCATGTTTCTAAAATAATCTTCAAATTTGTCTTCTTGAGAAATATTTAGGTACTTAGGGAATTTTAGACCCTCTCAAAAAATTACTGCCCAGGATTTTTATTATGAAAGGAAATGAAAAACTTACGGGAAGCAGGCCTAGTAGGTATGGCGCCTCGTATCCGTTGAGCGGGAATCGGGTCCAACGTGGTTGAGCCAGAAAAAGAGATTACAAAGAAAAGTAAACAACTTAGATGTAAGATCTTTTTACGACGTGCGATGACCTTAGGCCATCCCGCTCACATCGTTTAGAGGAGTCACGCTGTTGTTGATCAACTCTTGGATTTTGTGCTTAAGGTTAATACATCTGTGATATTACGCCGTTCGAGTATTAGGCACGTACGTTCATTAGCCCTCTACCATTTGTTGAGTATTGGTAGGATTTTCCTTAATTGGATAGAGTATACACATTTAACCACCGACCTTTCATAAAAAGTGAGTTTGAGTTCTACCATCAGTGTGCCAACTTTAGGAGGTAGGCTATCTTATTGTTGGAGATTTTGGTATGGATTTTGATAAATGGGTGTTGGAGGTAGTTGGTAATTTGGTTCAAGGTATGCATAGTGTGAATTATGTTGTGTTGAATGATAGATATTTTGTAGAGGTAACCTGCAAAGGACGGTCTGTCTCGGTCCAGAGTATGTGTGGCAGAGAGCATCAGAGAATGGATGTGTTTCCATGACAACATATATTTATTCTTCATTCTTCGACACTTTCATGGAATCATTTAGGCTTACTTTTTAGTAGCTTGCAATGTAGTAAGGCTTGTCACCTTTCTAGACTTGGAGCCATCTTCCAAAGCTACCCTGTACATTAAGCTCGAGAGAATTTTCGTCCCATTATAGAAAGCATTCTCTTGCAGTACTCGGGCTCTTAGACCCTGGTAAAAGCAATTGTCAGATCCTCTTCACTCATGGGAGGTTGTACATTGCGGCTTACGCACTCTAGCCGGATAGCATGTGTTCCACCGAAAATTCTCCACACCCCGGGCTTCTTAACATCTTTTCCAAGTAGTGTCGATCAAGGACCGCCTCAATGTTAAATTGAAATCTTTCATGAAATCTTTGGTCATATGGGCCCTGTCCCTCCCATATGTGGATCTTGTCTCATACCACTCAGGATCTTCCCACACTCAAAGTTTGGCTAAACAACCTCTCATTAATAGCGCCTCATTCTTCCCTGCGCCCACGAGTTTGTCACAATAAACTTGAAGATGAACCATAGGACTTCTAGTGTCGTTGAAGGTATCAAGCTTTGGCGACTTTGTAAACCTTAGATAAATTTAGGTCTAAATGCGCACACAGGTGTTCATATTCCCGATCATATAGCCTTTATACGAGTCATTCTTCATAACCTTAGAGAGATCCTCTTTCATTGCGATCCTATCTTGTTTCCATATTTTCTCCCTTGCTTTTCATTCTTCCTCCACTTTCTCATAACGATCTGGTTTGGGTTGACCCAAAAAATGATATTTGAGGTGTGGATTATGTGACAGTGCGGCAGGATGAATTTGGGCAAGTTTGTAGGTTGGTAAGTGGGTTGTTTCTAGGTAAGTAGGCAATGGAGTTTGGTATGAAGATGTGAAATTTTGGTATACAGGTAACAGAGTTTGGTACAAGAGTATGATAATTTGATATGTAGGTAGCAGTATGGTACGGCGATCACGATATTTTGAGTGGTATTGGTATTTGGAGTATGGTGTTGATTGAATGATGGTGGGGTAATGTGAGAAGGAGTCATAGGTGGTGATTCATAATGTCGGGGATAGGAATTATAGGTCTTTGCAATATACGCGTAGAGAATGGTTTGGAATGTATAAGTTTAGTGGCGGGATCGGAGTTGGAGGTTTTATTGTATCCAAAGGGAGCGTGTTTTCATGACGGCTACCTTTGTCGGATCTTTGGTACCGCTTCAATTCTTCTTGTAAATTCGGCAATTTATTGAACTAAATGTAGTGAATTTATCATTGGGTTCGGCTATACGATTGAGTCTCGGGTCTCGCAAAGTTATGTCGGTCACTCTCGTTTGCTTCTCTTGATGTGAGTGTAGTCATTTCTACTCTCTTTTTATTTGTCATGAAACCGGATGATGTGCCTAGTATTGATCTTTTGAAGTAGATCTCTTTGTTTTTCAACACAAACCAATCTCTCCCCTTTTATAAAAAAAAAAAACAACCCAAAATGCGAAAGGTTATGTTAAATTTAGTCATAATAATTAATCAAAACAAAACAAGCTACACTTGTTTTGCTTAAAACAAAATAATCCCAAAAATTCGAGTAAGGACACCTAAGTAATGGATGAGTTTGATTAATTTGATTGATTCTATGATGAAAGAGAGATGAAGTTCGAGTGATACTTCTTTAATTTTGACATAAGTTGGATTTTGTAGGAGCATGTTGTTTCGGCATGGAACATATATTTTGATAGTAATGACTTTCTAGATTGTGATTGATTCTAAACTTATTGAGTATTTGATCGACTCGAAAAAAAATATCTAAGGACGGGTGCATTTCTAGCAACAATTGGATGTGAAAAGGCAATTTTTAGGAGCAGCGTGGTCAACATGAATTGGACGATGATCTATCATTTTTAGAAATATAGAACTTCAGAGTGTAAGATTTGAGAACAGTGTTTTTAGAGTGGACTTGAGGTTGAATCCGAAGTATTTTTAATGTCTAATGATGTTCTAATACTTCAAAATGAAATAATGGACCAATCGTGTTTAAAGCAAAACGAATGTATTTGAACACATATAAACCAAATAGTCATGAATAATATATATTAGATAGCATGTAGCACATAAACATAACGTATCAAATCTTAAAATACATGCGACCTTTTTTAAGCCAAAAATAAGCCAAACGAGTTTGAAGGATGTATACGCCATTTGTAAGACATTTCATTACCCTCCAAAAAATATATTTATACAATCTCTTATGAATTAATCGAATGGGAGGTACCAAATAAGGAATATGTGGATATAAATAATTAGTCCCATGTAGGGGTACAACCATAAAGTAAGTTGACATGGGAGATTCTTCATTCTCAAACATCTTAGAGTTTCCGAACACCTTTCGGAGGAAATACAGTTCACAAGAATTTTTCAACTAAAATTATTAAATACAACCTCGAGGACAGTTCGTACAATTTGACATACACATCCTTCCAATTAATCACATAATTGGATGATTGTCTTCTTTGGCTTGTAAGCCATTTAGACACAAGGTGGTCTTCTAATGGACCTAATACACCTTGGGTATTAAGTCGTCTTAGGTAAATGCACTAAATAATGAATGAGTTTTGGTCTAGCTCTACACTAGTTGACTAGATTTGGCTATTTGAAAGACTAGGGACGCGAGGGCGGACAACTTGAGTGGAATTATGACAACCATTGAATCACGCGAGCAATAAATTTTCATGCAATTAGAAAAAGAGTTTTATAGTACAAAACAACTACGAACTCGCAAAACCGCTTTGCATGTGTGAAAGTGTTTTGTGCCATTTGGCGAAAAAAATGCCATGAAATGCAATGACGAGGTTATAGAAGAAATAAACATAAGAACTTATTATAACAAATAAAGCAAATAAAAGGATTAGCCACAATATGCGAGGAAAATTCTTTTGATTAGAACCTAGATGAATCCCGGCCCGAGTGGGCATACATTTGCAATGCGTTTTCAACTCTTATTCAAAAGCGTTCAATAACACGACAATTTTGTAAATACGAGTCACCACCTAATTATTATAGAAATTAGAAACCATTTTAAAAAAAAAGGTATTTTAGAAAACCTTTATTTAAAACCAATGCAGTAAGGGTTCAAATGATTTTTAAAGAAAGTGTTAGGCACTTTAAAAAATCCGCCATCGATTACCGGCGAATTTAAATATATTTGTGGCTAAAATATAACTTATTTATAAAAGAAAATTTAGGAATGATTTGCTTGAAATCAATTTATAGCACTTCAATTATTTCGTTAATTCATCTAATGAACTAACTTAATAACTTTGGCTAAATTAGAAAATCTTTATGTTTTGGAAAAATTTTAAAAGAGTAGAATATCTTTGTCAATTGTTCAACTTTTAAAAAAAATATAAAATTTTATACTTTTATATTTGTTTGTTGTTTTGTGTTTTTTTATGTTTTTAAATATTTATTAATAAAAAGCATTTTGAGTTAGATAATTAACTCGATCTCATTATACAAACGCTACTTAATAACTATAAAGTATCATGAAAGATTTCCCAAGTTATTCTTGAGCTTAAAATTGTGCAATAGTCAAAAGTGATTTAACTATATGTTCAAACGTTCAAAAGAGCGTAAGTAATAAACAAAATTAATCGAATCATTAAAACAAAACTCTCTTTTGAGAATTCATCTTAAATATAAGGTGTTAGTATTTGTTGTAAGTTAAGTAGAATATGATCAAATGAGGTGAGAGAGTAGAGTTTAAGCTTGAGCCCTTTTTGCTTAACATGTTCTTTGCCCAAGAATATTTTTGCTTTCGACCTTCTTCCGCCTCATCCTATAGTTAATTTTATTCTCCGATCTTTCATATTTTTGTACCTCGCAAAATCGAAAGAAAATGAGTTAGACAAAAGATAGTTTACCTCTTAGTTATATCAAAAACAATAAAAAATTTACAATATGAGGGCTCAGTTGTTTATTCAATATTTTGAGCGAAAGAAATTTGGGTCATGTCGCAGCTGCTAACTAGTGGCTCGTCAACCGTCATAGTCAACCGTCACCAAGCTACTGAAAATTTCCTTCCTTGCTTTACCATTTATTTAGATCTTTCATCATCGCCCAATTTGAAGGAACCGAATCCGAGGAATAATTATTTTGAAGGGGCGTGCCTCAAATAATTTTCATCGGCCCTTTTCTTTTTATAGTATCTATTCAAATCAATATAATATCATAGAGAAAACACAACATTTATTTTTGCTACGACTGCAGCAGTCCCTTGGCCTCGAGTCTCCTGAAGTGCAGCGATTTCTTTATGGGAAATTGCAGCAGCCTTCGCCCTCAATATTTCTCAGAATGTAGCTCTTCTAGGCTCAAGAATGCAGCAACATTTGGCCATAAAGTGCAGCAAAATCCATTCTAGAATGCAGTTATTTGCAGCAGTGGTTTGGCTACAAATGTAACGAATAAGCTTCTATCGAGAGAAGTACTTGCATTAAGTCTAACAACAGTTATTTCCATCAACATGAAGCCAAAACTTGGCCCAAGATGCGACAAAGATGAGCTAAAAATACAGCAGTTAATTGGCCTCAAATTTGTCCATAATATAGTGATAGCTTAGCCCAGAATTCAACAACAATTTGATTCGGAACTATGCAGCAAATCTCCACATCAAGTACGCCCATTGTTTCCTCAAAACGCAACAGTGATTTACAGCAATTCACCCAATGTGCAGCATACATTTCCATTAGATTGTTTCAAGATGCAAATCTTTAAATCTCAAGAGACGACAACTATTTGATATCCAAAGGCCAGGTATGCTAACTTAAAAATGCACCAATTTCATACCAAGTGCAATGGTTATTTTTAGGTGAGGCATTTAAACCATGTAGCCACCAGAATGTTCAAGGCACAACATTTCAGCAGCTATTGTTCTAGCGTAGCAGTTCGTGTTAAGGCACACCAGCCATCCCAAGCTTTTAAGTCACATGACACCATCCCTCCACAGTAAGATTATGCAAAATAAGAATGGACGAGCATTAGTCTAGCTCTAAATATTATGCAAAAATAAATCTTATGCTTATGACAAGTATGTTAAACAGAGTCTCATCAATGTTTTAAATAAAATCTCTAGACGACATGTAATATTTCAAAATTGAGTTTTTTAGCTAACAAGCGACACCTTCAAAGCAGTGAAACCTTAAACAAGATTCATAAGTGCTTCTCACATTTACCGAAACATTCGTTGGTTGGCGGGCCTAAGATTTGAAAATATGATTCTTAATACAAAAAGCAACCAATTAAAATCTAACTTTCCAAGCAAACAAAGGCAAGTAGCTAAAAGGTTGTGTCATCCAACTAAAACGTTATACAACCTTTTGTAGATCGAAACGACTAACTAAAAAACACAAAACTCATGTTAATTGCTTCTAATGAAATCAGTGAGCAGATGAGGAACAATCCTTGGGCTTCAACCGTCTGTCAAATTACACATGATATATATGTCTAGTTGTTCCTTTGAAATATTCATCAAATGACTGAGAGCATTCTCTCGTGATTTCCAACTTAGAACTTGAATGATCTTTAAAAATATAATGAAAATTATTCCAAGGTGAGGCAAATCAATTTCATTTATCCCTTTTTACTGAATTTCTTTCGACTTAATATAATGAACATATCACTTTGCCATGATATTTGAAGCACAAAAAAAAGCGACATTTAAATATGAGATAAACAACCTCTATGTGTTTGAACGGACAAACTAGATTTTAAGCTTGTAATTTTAAACAAAAGGTAAGCACGAATCATAACATTTATTTAAAATCAGACGCCAAAATAAATAAACACGGATACTAATTAATCAATAATTTACCCATTTAAATTCTTTACTCAACCTCTTACTTTCTTGTTCAGTCACTTTCCTTCATGTATCAAACCATGCTTCTATATGAAAGTAAACTATGACCCACATAGCCAAATAAGATATTTATTTTAGATACAATGACAAAGAAGAAGGAATTCGAAGTTAAGCACCTTCTTTGACGCAGCGAGAGGCAACGAGTTACCGAACCGAGCTCTCACGAAGATAAGAGTGCAAAAAGAAGAGAACGGGCGGTTACGCTCAAATTTAGAGGTATCTGAGCCCCTCCCCAGGAACAAACCATAGCTGAAACTCCATGTCCTCACATCTTTTGGGAATTTCAGAGAAACAAACAAAACAATAAAAAACTGGATACGAAAACCTAAAGAAAAACTAGAGATGTGTGAACTGAAAGGATCAAACCCAAAGGACCATTCGCTCCCTTCATCTTCTCCCTCTCCCCCTTTTTTCAATAGAATAAAAGCCGAGTACTTATAATCAAGGAAATCAATTTGGTAGAAAGAGCCGTTTGAAAAAGTGGTGTGAAGGTGGTGAGCGTTTGCAACGGATTTTGGGGATGGGTTTGCAGGTTGAGAGTCGTTGGGGAAGAAGACAAGTGAGAGGTCTGGTGAGGGAGACCATAGGGATAGGTCTGAAAAGAAACTTGTCTTTCTGATTTATTTGAAGCCGTCCGATCGTCTTAATCCGACGGACGCTATTAATTTTTGAAAAAATAAAATAAATCTAAAAATAAAGGAGCCATTAGATCAAATAATGGCTGAGATAAGAGAGCACAATCTATGTGCTATCCAACGTGACGCACATAAATTGGTCAAATTTAAATGATATAGATTGCCAATAAAGATGAAAAATGGCTGATTTTTGAATTTAAAATATACCTGAAAACATTTCAGTTGTAATCAAAATATTAATAGAATAATTAGAATTGATTAAAAAATTAAATGATTCTAAAAATTAATTTGAGATAAAATCCAAGACAAATATTTTATCAATTAATTAGTAAATCAAAACAACAAAGTAAATTAATTAGTTTGAAATAATAAACTAATTATCAAACTAGTCATAAATAATTTTAGACTTGCGTAGAATAATAATAATAATAATAATAATAACAACAACAGCAACAACAACAACAACAACAACAACAACAACAACGATACTAATGCATATAATAAAGATGATAATGATAAAGATAATATTTAAAAAATAATGATAATAACGTACTTGATATGATAAATAATTTAAACCGATCAAAGATATATTTACCATGCATTAATTACTTTAAATATGTATTATATATATTAAAATATTTTACCAAGTAAAATGGAGTACCAAAATATTAAACAAAAATTTTTTTTTTTGGTATACCTACGAAAATCTTTATTTTCTCTGTTTGTATTTTGAGAAGCTTGAATAATTAATTTAAAGTATGGAGGGCTAAAATTGGGTGTCAACACTCCAATTCTTCCTCCTCACTTGTTTCATAATCATCATTTGATTCTTCTCCCTCACTTGGTTCATTTGTGTCGATTCATCCTAAACATTTGCAAATTTAATTATTACCTCATCATCATAAACTTCTTCTAATATGTATTCAGGATGGTCTAAACTTTGTTCTAACTTTGACATCCACGGTTTGATGAACAAGCGCCAAATCATTTTGATGCGCTACATCCAACAATTCCTCGATCTCGTCAAATGACGAGCTTAATCTTTATAATCACCCACCAATAAGCCTTGTCTCTACGAGAGGATATAGACACAAATACACTGCTTAGCATTTTGTGTGCAATGATGAAAGAATCATAGATCATCTTGCCTAGTGTGCTTAACCCGAGTTATATTATTGTCAAGCCCATGCAGGGGGTGGCGCTTTGGTGCCCTATTGGGACTGGTGCTAAAGGCGGTGAGCCTAGCACATGGTGCTGGGCGCTCTATCTCGAATTTAAATCAGCAGACTATATAACGAGCATGCTCTGACCTCCGTGGCTTGGGCCTATAGCCGCGCAGCCTCTGACCGGCTAACCGAATCACACTCTTATAGGGAAACTTGCGGGCCGACAAGGCCCTGCATGCTGTCTAGTTACCTGTACTCAACATAAAGAATATTGTTCATCGTGACCGACAAGGTGCATGTATCGAGAATATGACTGTACATATGTCAATGATACTAAACAACTAAACAAATGCACGGCCCACACGTAGGCACCCACTTGGCCACGGGGGGATCTGCCTATACTCAGTGCAGCCTACATGAATGCGATAAAATGAGTCGGGACCTACCGTCTTTGTACAACAAAAGAAAGGAAATAAACCTCTATTTTGTCTAGCCTCAGGATGACGGGCGATGACTGGTGGTGGTTGGAATCACGAGGGATCGAACCGTCTGTAGTGCACCAACGGCCCAGTAATGCGGCGCCCCAAGCGGGCGTCGGTACCCGCACAGTGCAAGTATGCGAAACAGCGAACACATCGAATATAAACAACATAACTAGAAGCTTTGAAAAGCGGGAAAATAGCTGGATACGCTGAAGCTGCTATGTCTGAATCGGACGCTACATGTTGTGAATAAGGCGGAGGCATGCACAGCCGACGTAAAGCGTCTAGCATGCATTAGCTAATATATAACATATACATATATATATATATATAGAGCAAGCAAGGATCAATACCGGCCCCCGTAAGGCGGAAGGTGCCAACGATCAAACAATCAATATACCTGCAGAATTAGAAACCATCCAAAAATAAGTCACTCGCTCGATCCACTAACTACGAGCATCTCTGAAGCCCCCTGAATCTCGGCTCAGGGCTATGGCCTCGATATAAATAGCGTGTTTGAGCCAGGAGGACTCCGTCACTTTATGCTTCGCCAACGCCAACGTAATGCAGTATCGAAATGCATTCCTGGCGCAAGCACACGACGGAATGGGCTATGCGCTATGCGTCGGCTGATATGGGAAAGCTTCATCCCATCGTCCTAGCCGGATGGCATGCCTCCCTTGGAGTGACGATATGCCCAGCCGCTCGGTGGGTCAAGACACGATTCTTGAGGGGCGCGAACGCTCAAAGGGTGCCACCCGCAACCTGAAACAAGTCTCGACAATCAATAGTCATTATCATGGCTTATGCTTGGGCCAGAAAATACTATATGTATTCGATTTCTCATTACGCAGAGCCTCTTTACGTGTGTTATGCACTAATTCTCATGCGGTTTATCTTGTATACGGGATATTATCATTTGTCCCGGCTATACTATATCAGATATCATCATTTGTCGACTATCTTTTGTATACAGGATATTATCGACTCTACGATATTGCTTTACTACTTTATTCGAACATATCTTATAATATTATAAACATGCTAATTCAAAAACTATACTAGCTTGCTAAACTCATACGGGACTCAATTCTTAACTTAATTCTTTCTTCTATATAACACGCTATCACATCTTGGATTACTAACTGAGAATTGGCTACATTACCTTGACTT
Source organism: Datura stramonium (assembly GCA_018107945.1). Classification (NCBI taxonomy): domain Eukaryota; kingdom Viridiplantae; phylum Streptophyta; class Magnoliopsida; order Solanales; family Solanaceae; genus Datura; species Datura stramonium. The sequence continues at coordinate 61,732 of JACEIK010005841.1, forward strand.
CGGATTTTCGACTAACGGACGAAGCTCGGTCAGTACTCCGACTATTTCTCCCAAGCGCATTCCCACATATATATCAATTAAAACTAAATACACTAATATTACGGAAGAAAATATCCTTTTGATATATATACGGCTGAGCTTTGACTTATCAAAAAACGGTTAAAAACTTGCTATTTCTCGAAAGTCTAGAAGGGAGAAATACTCACTTTAAGGTTAGGAGTACATTGACACTAATTTGGAGCAATTCCACTTACCTTAGCTCGATAGTGAAACTAAATCCGTAGGGATGCTCCTTGCTACTAAGCACCTCGGTATGCGAGGTTGATTTGAGAGTTTGGACGTTTGATAGCGTAAACGGATGGAATTTCAAAGAAATCCCTCGTGCCCCTGTTTTACATTTATCTCTAGAAATTATGCATTAAAATGATAAAAACCGAAGTGAAGGAAGCATATATAATTGGGACCTATAGGAAGTCGCATTCTGGAATGTGATATATAAGTCGCATTCACGAAATACGATTTATAGTCGCATTCACAGGATGCGATTTATAAATCGCATTTGTCTTGCGGCGCGGAGCTTGGCGCTTGTCAGATCTTTCCCCGGGCCTTTTCTAACATGTATGGCATTCTAAAACTCTTAACCAACATGCGGTAGGCCATTCTACGTATCAAAATTTACGGTGTAACAATTATGTTGTTGATTCGTCTAGTACCTTTATGCGATGGATCAAACTACTTACACTTAGAAATATTACCATTTTTTACGAGTCATCCGACCTTTAACTTTTCTATTATCTGTTGTATCACACCGCCATCTGTCTATTTGTTTGGCCATTCTAGTCTTCATCGACTTTAACACACTAGCTATTATTGATTTTCTTATACATAGAAGTTTCCACTGTTTGAAACTTGAAACCATTGACACAAATATTTATTTATTGGCCCGGCTTTAACTATCGGCTGTGTGCACGGCTTATCACTCGCAATTTGCAAATGTTATTAGTGCTTATTTTATCATGAACCTACATAGTGTTTAAAAAAACATATTCTTTACGTAAATGATTATATTGTACTTATTTCATTAACATGATATTGAATACTTACATAGTCTTTGACCAATCGGAGAACCTCGTAATATGGTATCGTACCCCAACATTTTGTCCTCTAAGTAGTTGTTCAATAAATTGAGATTTTTAGTTAATTTTAATCCTTAGTATATAAATGATATTACTTAATAACATCATTTAGAACTTACTTAAGATATGGTTGTATCTCGGGGTAATTATGCAAAACATGTGTCATAATAGATTGCATTTTCATACTACTCGAGCCTCATGCAGTTCGTTTTAGAACCTTGGCCCTGGATGCAGATTAAGTGAAATAGGCGGGTGGCTGGATCAATATCACCGTCATCGTGCGGGTTGGCCTATTTATCAAACTTAAGCATTCTTGTCCCGAAATAGTAAGAACAAAAATGGCTTGAGTTTTCCTTGCAAGATAAGCTTCTGATTAGATCGCTGTCTTGGAGCCTGCATTTATAGGTTCTTTTGCACTTGCCAATAGTTGCATTGCAAAATTTTGATGTTAGTAATTATAAAAACCAACTTTTAAAGAAATTTATTGTGTACAAGTCATATTTTTAGTACCTTTCGAATGGATACATCCATGCGTATTGAGGCCGAGCCTCCAAGACGCGCCCTGCATGTACAAGATGAATCGGTAAATGTTCCATAACATCAAAGAATCACTTGGAAAGATCTTTTCCAACTTAGTAGTAATCACGGGAATATTACGATCAGTCACTTTTTCTAAGTTATCTTCCCACAAAGTGTTACTACACAAATCTTTGAAGAACAAACTTACCTCTGTGATTGGCTTCCAAATTCTATCAGGTAGTCGGTTAAATGCTATAGGAATCAAATTTTCCATGAAAACATGACAATCATGATCTTTTATAGCCGAACAACTTCCCTGCATTCATATACACCCACGCTTCCTCAAATTTGAAGCATAACCTTGAGTATCCTCAAATTCTTAACCCGCTCATAAATCTCACGTTTTCATCCGTGTGAATGAAAAGTAGCCTTGGGGTTTAATAGTTTATTATTGTGTGTTTCTGCCATGTAGTTCCTTTCTTACATTTGTATTCTTTTAAGTCCATTTTAGCCTTCGAATCTTTTGTCTTACCCTTAACATCCATCATGTGTTGAACAAAATTATATAAATAATTTTTTCAATATGCATCATATCAAGATTGTGTCGTAGAAGATTGTCCTTCCAATCGGCAACTCTCAAAATATGCTACGTTTTATCGATTATGTCCAACACCATATCCGGGAAGTCTAGAAGGTGTAGCTTCTATAACCTTTGGTAAGTGATAAACTCTCTCCCAAATTTCATTTCCTGACCATAATGGGTGGCGAGATCATTTTCAATCTTATTCTTTCGAAAAGCATGTTTCATTCTTCTAAACTCATGATCTATTGGCAAAAGAGCCGCCGGTGACAATCAAACCATAATTTTTACAATCATGTGTTTAATGTAATGGCTTTACTATTTTCAATACAGCACGGACAAGCTAAATTTTCAGCATTTATCTAACAGACAATATCATATGCCGAAGGATTATTTATAGTCCACATTAAAACAAGCACGCAAAGAAAATTACTTGCTTAGTTGATATGACATAAGTCACTATACCTTGAATCACAATTGTTTTAATTCGTCTATCAAAAGGTTGTAGATAATATTAATCAAATTTTTGAATTGTGGGGATCCAGAAATAATACAACTGAAATATGTAGGAATTTGTCATACACATTTCCCGGGTGAAAGATTATCTGGTAGGAATACGGAACCCTTGGTAGGGTGCATACAAACAAAGAATGGTGTGAAACTATTTGCGCAAGCCTAATCTAACATTTCTTGGTTCACTAGCAAAATCAAAATAAGTTTTATCAAAATGTTTTCAAGCTTCTCCATATGATGGATGAGACATAACACTAGAGCCTTCTATTCTCACGGTACCATCTCATATTAGGAGCGAACACGTCCCGGTGCGCCTACAACCTCTGTGTCGAGGTAAATAATGCATCGCCTTAGCGAACCATCTTTCCAACGAGTCAGCTTAAAAACGAGCATGTCCTGAAAACTTACAATTTTCTAGATCTCCATCTTTCTTATAGAACAACATGCAACCATTTTTCACAACAATGAATACGTAAAATACAACAATCCCTAACTTGGAAATCAATTTCTTTGCACGATAGAAGTTCTTGAATATGTTTAACTTAGGATTAACTAGTTCCCCCAAAAGACCAACTAGAGTCCATAGCGAGTTTGAAGAACACTCTAATCGATTTGATATTGATTACTCTAACTACAACGAATAACTTCAAGAAATGCGGACTCCTTACATGTAGTGGATGACTAGCCTTTTATAGTTGTTGGTAGAAGCACATCGCTTCTTCATTGGGAATTTCTTCAAAATACTTTCGGGTTCCATCCCATTTGTATCCCAAATGCATCATTGGCCAGTTTTGACACTCTTGATGTTGAACACTACTTTTTGATCATGTACGAGACCTACCCACTTTAGCGATCAAATGATAAAAATATACCATTCTCTCCGTGATCTCACCATGATCAGTCCATACAAAATATCTAAGCTTAAACTCGTAGCAGTAGAGAAATATGAACTACAACTCATCGAGGTTTAAAAAAACTTCATGCAATTGCATCACTTACAAGGGCACATAATCATCATTAGTTTGAAAATGGTATAGCGATATTGCATAGGTGATAAATTCTCTAACACCTTCCACAAATTCATCTCTCACGCCTATAATTTGCATCGGTTCTATCATACATCAACAAACGATGAGTCATGTTAGCATAAATATATATATTTTAGATTACACATATAAATTTAAATTAATTAATTTGTATTAATAATTAAATTTTATTATTTAATGGTTAAATTATTTAATAGTTAATTTATATTGATAATTAAATTTTATTATTTAATGGTTAAATTATTTAATAGTTAATTTATTTCATAATTAATGATTCAATTTTATTATTTAATGGTTGAATTATTTAATAGTTAATTTATATTAATAATTTAATTTTAAAAAATTTAATTTGTTATTAAATTTGAATGTTTGTGATTATTATTGTATGTTCTTTTAAAGAGTTTTTTCTATTTGAATTTTAATTTCTAACTCAATCATTCCAAAAGAAGTAAGTCAAATATATAAGTTTAAATTTCTAATTTTGTTTCTAAATTCTAAATTCACAGAAAGCAATTTCAAACGAATTAGAGAATAAACAAGAACGGCGTAACTTTGAAATCTAAGAATGAAATTTAACTAATTCTAGCAATGAAATAATTCAGCAATCTAACAATGAAAGGAATTCAACTAAATCTAACAATTTAACAATAACATTATCTAGTTTAATAATTCTAACAATATATAACTTACAATAATATTATCTAAATTTAATAATTCTATAAGGTAACTTACCATAACATTATCTAAATCAAACAACTCTAACAACAACTTACAATAACATTATATAAATCAAACAATTCTAACAATAATTTACAATAACATTATCTAAATTCAACAATTCTAACTAATAATTCTAACAATTATATTACAAATCTAACAATAACATTAACAATTTAATAAACATATAATTTTTAATCTAATAATAATAGCATGAAGAAAAACCTAACCTTTAAAAATGGGACTTCAATAGTGAGGAGAGGGTGGGTAGCGACCCACGGGTGGGGAGACTGCGGTGGTGATTGGGTGGAGAAAGCCCAGGATTCAATAGGATGGTGGGGAGGGATTTTCGCCGAAGGAAAAAGAAAAAGAGGGAGGAAGTGAGAAATGGGGTTTTTAGGGTTTTGGTCGATTTAATTAGACAGGCGACGGACGGGATCGAGTAGTCCATCGGTTGTCTATTAAATAAATTGATCGAGATCTTGACGAAAAATCGATGGACAAGACATTGTCAGTCGGTTTTCAAAATTATTTAAATTAAAAAGTAAATAATATTGAAAAAAGCTGTTAATTTTTATTTTTAAATTAAAAAATTATAATTAATTTTTTATTTTTTTTATTTTTTTTATGTTTTATAAATTAATTAATTATTATTTTTTATTTAATCCACATTGTCCATCGATTATAAAATTTTATCCCTGTTAAATTATTCACACAATAATACACGAAAAATACCGACGGAGAAATCGAGGAAAGCATTAAAGACTTACTAAAAAATTAAATATAAATTAAACATAATAAAAATCAATGGACAAGCTTGATTTCCCCTCAATTTATCAATTTTTATCCCTATTTTTTACCTGTTTTTAATAGTGGCACTACAATTTTTAAACTATAACATAAAATAAAATCTCATATTAAGGTTATGTAACGTCAATTGTATAATTAAATGAAGAATTGGAGGAAAAGATTCGGTAAGAAAATAGTCATAAAATAACCAATCATCATAATTTCATATTAAGTGGCTATTAATTACGTTATATTATTCTCTCCGTTTTAAAATAATTGGTATTTTTAGTTTGAGCATATCCCTTAAGAAATTACTATTTCTAGAAAGTAAAATACATTTTTACTAACTTATCCTTAATAAATTTCTTAAAAAAGATGTAGCTTTTTTTAGTAGTATGGGACTTCCTTCATTTAAATAGGATAAAATTGAAAGAGCATCGAAGCAAGCTTTTTTTGAAATAAAATGAAAAAGGCCAAAGGCAAGTATTTAAAATGGGTAAGTACTTAAAAATCTTATCATGAATGCTGTTTTAAAAAATGGGCCTGCAATATTCAAACTCATATTATTGAACTCTAATGCAAATACTTGTTATGTTTCATTTTAATTGCTAGAATAAGATTTGTATACTAATTAAGAAAAAATTAATAGAGATGATAATTTGGCTAATATAACCTTATTTTAATTTTTGAAGCCCAGTACAATAATAATTAACCGTATTTTAGAATGACTTTTTAAGTGCATTAAGGATAAAATTGAAAAATATGATCGATATCTTAAATTTTAAAATTAATAAAATATTTTTAAAATAATTATTTTTAATAAATTTAGTAATTAAAATAGAACGAGAGAGTATTAAAAAATCTGAAGCTTATGAACATCTAAGTGCTGTAACTGGAAAAGAAAAGAAAAGAAGAAAATAGAAACATGGGAATGCACACGTTTTGTATTTTTAACCGTGGACTCTTTTATTAATGAAACAGTAAAAAGTAAAAACATTGCCACCGGACAGTCTTCTTTCGTTTTCCACCTTTTTCTGCGCATTTATTTCACTCTCCTCCATGGCTATCCAACAATACACAAAACGAAAAATAAATACTAAGTAACAAAGAACAAAGACTGATCAGATTTCTGGGGTTGATTCTTTCTCAACCCTCAGGAATCCGATCTTTCATATTATTCACATTTCTATCTCTCTCTTTTCACATATTCAAAAAAACAGAAAAATCAAAATGGTTCGTGTAAGCAATTTCTTAATCTCATTTGTTAACGTGTTAACCTTTATGGTTGCAATAATGGCCCTAGGATTTGGGGTTTGGTTTAAAGCAGATGAAGGGAAAGCTGTGCCAGAAATCATTATACATGCCTTTGTTAATATTTGGGGGTGCACTTCTGGTGCTTTCATTAATGGGATTAATAGGATCTTGCTGCAGAGCTTCGTTTTTCTTGTGGGTATATTTGTTTTTCCTGTTCTTGTTCATTGTTGGGATGATTTGTTTCTCTGTTTTCACCATTTTGGTGACCAATAAAAGCGTGGCTAAAGCTTTGTCTGGCAGAGGAGGTAACGATGCTAAATTTGGAGGTGGGGGAATTGGTTGGAGGAAACATGTTGTGAATGAAAAATTGGGGAGAATTAAGAGCTGTATAGCTGCTTTCAAGTACTGTCAAATAATGCCTCGTGGAAAATCTGCTGATTTTTACAAATATAACCTTCCCGCTGCTCAGGTTTCTTTCTTTTTTTAAACCATAATCTTTTCTTTTTTTTTCAAGGCGGGAGTGAGTTAAATTTAGATAGTCAAAATTCTTAAATTGTAAAAAATGTAACATCTCAAAATTATTTAAAATTTAATTCAGTCAAAATGGATTAATTTTAAATGAATTAAATATCGAGTTATAACATAACATCGATATTTTTATTTTGTTTTTGAAAGAAGAGAAAAAGGTCCTTTTTTATGTTTATATATTTTCAATCTCCAAATCTGATTTTGAATGTTGGAGTTCGAGGTTGCATTTTGACCTTTAGGTTCATACTGGTTGACCTGTTTTCACCAAAAAAATTTCACTAATTGTACTGTTTTGGAAAATTTGTTTAGTAAATCATCCTCTTTTAATTTATAGTTATTACAAACATTAGGTTCAAGTTTAACATTTTTCAGAAGGATAATTGGTAAGCTTTTAAAAGAAAAAAATCTAATGGAGGTACGTGCATAAATCAACCTGTTTTGACCCAATAAATGAACAGACAAGTCATCAGTCACTCTGTTTAAATTTGTGAAAATTGAACATGTTATATTTTTCCGCCTCTAATTGTTTTTTTGGTCGGTGCAGTCGAGTTGTTAAGCCACCTACCCTTACTGCGGCTTTGAGTTCACCAATGCAACATACACTGGACAATGCCAAAATCAGGGCCAGCCGTACCGGACAGTGACTGCAAGGTTTGGAACAATGCACAAAATGAGCTCTGCTTCAACTGCCAATCATGCAAGGCATCATTCCTTGAAACCATCCAGAAAAATTGGAACAAAATGGCACTACTAAACTTTTGTATATTCGTTTTTATAATCATTATTTACTCTATTGGTTGCTGTGCTTTGAGGAACAGCAGATCAAAGGGATACTACCCATAATTTCTTTTTTGTTGTTTTCTAAGTGATAAAAAGGAGCTTATATTTCGCTTAAGGCTAATTAACTGCGACATTATTGCTGCATTTTGGTTGTGAAGGATTTGAGATTATTACCATTTGTTAAACAATCTGTATGTTCCAATTTGTAGACCTTTTTTTTTTTTAGGAATTTTATACAATCCCCATTTTTGTACTGATCAATACCAAGTCTTCTCAGCAAATGAATATTTGCTGAACAGGATCTATAGTAACACACTAGGTTTGAACTTTATTTATAATTCCAATAAAATGAGATTGAAATTGTATTAATCTGACCCAAAAAAAATTAAAAAAATAATAAAATCGAATCGACCAAACCAAAAACCAGTCGGGAGTAGTGTGTGTGATCCAATGAAAAGCTATAGCTTTAATTTATCCGAACAAATAATTTTGATTTAGATGTCGTATATATGTATAAAAATTATTAAATAAATATAAATTTGAAATATTTTAAAGGCCAATTAATTAGACCGAATGCGATAGAATTTCAAATCTGAACAACTGAATTTTCTCAACGACTTTAAAGAGAGGGGAGAATGGGAGAGATGAACTTGATAAAAAAGCAAACATTTTTTATAACGACATATCAATTATAATAAAGAATGAATGAATTACATCTCTTTATAACGGTCCTTCTAAATTTAGTTAAGCAATCAACTTTATCATCGTCACCGATCACCAGTATTAATCGATAATAATCAACACCAATTATTGACCATTAATTGCTAATCTGCTACCATTACGTTATACTAGTTATTTGTCTCTTGTATAAGCTAATAACTTTCACCCTCTGAGACATTGCCACTACACTATAAGATGGACAGTGTCTTGTCGAACTAATGGAATCATTGATTGCTTAATATCAATGTGGCTATTATTGTTACAAAATAAAAGTTAAAATATAAGCATTACGAACTTACAATTGTCAGCATTCATTGATTTGATTTAAACAACCTAATAAGTTTTTCTTTTTTTCCAATAAATTAAGCTTTGTATCCCTATGTCATTTTCATTACAGTGACGATTCTTAGACTCAAATACCTATGTATTCGAAGGCACACTCAAAATTTAAAGAAGAAAAATATTATTATCTTAATTTAAATATTAATAAAATTTTAATATCGATTAAAGGGATAATATCGTGTGAATTAGTCATTGACCAGAGTATGCAATGACAAAAGCATAAATATATACACTACAAAAAACGATTGGCTTGGTATCGACGGACGGCTGCTCAGTTCAAAAAGAAGCTGTTGGAATGCAGCTTGTCCGTCGGTTTGTCTCATTTTATTTTTATAATTATTTTATTAATATAACGACCCTATCCGTCGGTTTTATCCTTCGTTATTTTTTGCGATTATTTTGCAAAATCGATGCCGGCGGACGGTCGATATATATTAAAAAAAAATTAAAATATTTTAACTAGCCAACGGGCCAGGTTATTTTTATATAACAATTATTTATATAAAAGATAATAATTTGAAATTTCTTTCTTTTTTTAAATTTAATTCAAAAAACGAGCGAACGGTATCGATTAGTGCATCGGTTTTTCAATTAAATGAGTTGACCCTAGTCTTGGCCAAGCCAAATGAATCGCCAAGCCAACGTCAGTGATTTTCAATTTAATTGACCCAGACCCCTCCCCTCTTCCCCCTTTCTCTCTTTCTCGTTTCCTTCATATCTCTCTTGTCTTTTAGGCGATTCACCACCAGGAGCCCATCCCAGCCCTCTTGCTGACCTTGCCATATTTGCAAGGTTAGGGTTTCAATTTTAATTAACTTTTTATTATTAGATTTTAGGTTAAATTGTTAGGTTTCATTGTTATTGTCATTGTTAAATTACTATATTGTTAGAATTATTAGATTTCATTGCTAAATTGTTAGATTTCATTATTATTGTTATTTGTTAAATTATTATATTGTTAATGTTATTCAAATTGTTAGATTTTATTGTAAATGTTATTTTTAGGATTGTTAATTAGGTTTAGTTGAAACTTTGTTAAATTGTTAGATTTGTGTTAATGTTATTTTAGGATTGTTAATTAGTTTTAATTGAAACATTGTTAGATTGTTAGATTTCATTGTTAAATTGTTAGATTTCATAGTTAATGTTATTGTTAGGATTGTTAGGTTTAGTTGAATTTTTGTTAGATTGTTAGATTTTATTGTATTTGAAACTTTGTTACAAGTTAAGTTAGAAATTTATCAAGAATAACTAGTAACAATAACTATTAAAATTTAATAATTTAATAAAATATTTTTAAAGTAATAATTATTTTTGGTTTTTTATATTTTTATAGTTTTATAATTTAAAATTAATAATTATTACACTTTTAATTCATAATTCAATAATTACAAAAATTTATCATTACATACTCAAATTTCTTAACCACATATAATTTTAGTAATTAATTATTAAATATTAATTCAATAATTACACAAGAAATTTGACTTACTTTTGGAGGATGTTTGCTCGAATAATTAGTAATCATTAAATAATAAAATTTAATTATTAATATAAATTAATTAATTTAAATTTTTATGTGTCATCTAAAATATCTATATTTTTGTAGATGAATCATCATTTGTGGAGTATTATAGAACTAATGCAAATCGTGGGGGCATGAGAGATGAATTTGTTGAAGGTGTTAGAGGATTTATCAGCTATGCAATGTCACTATACCCTTTTCAAGCGTGGATTGATTAGGCATCCTTGGCTTAGGTACGATTGCATGAGAAGTTTTTAAACTTTGATAAAGTTGAAGTTCATATTCTGAGTTTGGGTTTAAGCCTAGATATTTTGTAATGGACTGATCATGGTGAGACTAATGGGGAGAATGATATATTTTATAAAATGATGATTATGAACAATTGAGGAGGAATCAAATGATGATTATGAGACAAGTGAGAAGAATGGGAGAATGATGGAAATGAAACAAGCTAGGAGGAAGAATGGGAGATTGATGATTAGCAAGTAATTAACTTAATTCTTTTAATAATTATTATATTTAATATTTTAGTTATTTTTAATTTTATATTCTAATGTAAACTTGTATGCGAGATGTCGTCAAATAATGTTGATCGAGGTCATAGTAGTAGGGGTAGTAAGTCGAGGTAAAAGAGTAGTGGAAAGCACATAGGAGACCACTAGATTCTGAGTGTTGCTTCGGGTGGTCTTTCGGCTACTCCACATACATATTCTTCTCCACATCTATCCATGTCCCCATGACACGACGTCAGAGCACATTCTTCTATGCCTCCATTTTCTACTAATTTTTCATACGTTCGTACCTACACGGCATTCGGCTACTACGGAAAAACTCAACGTGACAAGCGGCCATTTCCTTCCTGAGAGGATCTCTCCCTCACATGTCGGCTTGCGACTCGGGAGATAGCGGCTCGGAGTCGAGACTCACGGGGTACTTGCAATACTCCACCCCTTGACCGGTCATACATAGAGCACGGCACCAACACCCAGGCACCCAGCTGTTGGAGAGCCCTGACCGGGAGATCTGAGAAAGTCTCATTGGGCGGGTGATACGTGCTTGATGGATCACGGGTAAGTTTGGTTTTATTTTTTTATTTAGATTTATAATATTTAATCTTAATGTTATATTTATGACTTGACATGTTTATTTTCATTTTATAGGTTCTATCTAGGAAAAGAGAGTGGAAATGCTCTAAGGTAGAGCATTCAGAGGCTATGATGGGCCTTATTCGAGTTGGAGTGAAATACCACATCGAGTTTGACGGGCATGTTTAATTAGTTTAAGGTATACAAATTAATTATTATTTGATAAATTCTTCTTTTTGACCCTGTGATTATATATCATCTAACACTTTGTTGATCATTGATTACAAGCATTGTGTATGACTTCCTCGAGCGATAAGACAATAGCCCACGAAGACTTTAAGAAGGAAGGAAAGTTCGAGGATGTCGGATTGATTTAGGGATGCTAGATTAAGAACAAGAGCTGAGTGGATGCTACCTCATCTTCGAGGAGCTTTAGAATGTTAGAACCTGTGCGAATTTAAAAGGCAAAGTGTGAGCAATTGATGAAGACGGGGAATGAAGGGAAAGGTGGCTCGTTGCTGCCGAAGGTGAAGCGAGGACGATAGCTAGAGAAAATTGGTAAGTAATTATTCAATACTTATATAAATTTGATTAAATTTTATATATTGTCGCTTTGAATACATTTTGTTTGTAGGCAAAAAAAATTGGGTCGCAACTTGGAAACTCAAGAGGAGCTATTTCGGGCTACCGTAAAGAAGAAAAGAAGAATGAGTCGGATTCGAACACATGGGTGAGCAAAGTCTTTGAACAAGCTTATGTAAGTTCATACATCTTATATATAACTAGTAATATATTAAGTTTAATTTGGACAAGTCATATATACTCATTTTTCTTTTTAATTATATTGATGGATTATCAACGGCTCTTGTTTGAGTCTGGCCCAGGCTTCAAGAACCTAAAGTGGGCGATCCGGCCTCAGGATGTTTTACAGATTTGGATGAAAAGTGGTTGGGAGGCAAAAGGGGAGAGTCAATGACTGCAGGATCTACAGGAACTTCCGGTTGATGGATACATTCGGTGGAAGGTATTGGATCTTTAGCTTGGCCAGGCGGTTGATGGTGTTGAATCCAACACTATGTTGCGAGAAGACCGAACACCTTACACTTGCCTTGGTAGATGCCAAGGCAAGACGCATTACGAAAGTAAGACAATGTGTCATACCATCGAGGCTCTTAAGGCACAAGTGAATAGCCTCCTTGCTAGTGGAGTGTATATGAGCGGCGTGCCCGTTCTCCCTTTCTTAGATGACGATGAGTTTTGACCAGAGATAATGAAATACGAAGAGAGACACCTTAGTTGTTAGGATTATTGAACATTGAAAATAAACTTTGTATATACATTTTGATATTTTAAAACTTTGTTGACTTTGTTGATAATTTTGGTGGATATTTAGTGTTGTTTTTGATGTTTTAATTCGATAATTAATATGTTATTGATGTTATTGTTGATTGAAATTGTTTTGATAGTAATTAGTGCTGTATATTAGGTACGTAATTGAAGTAAATTTTAATTTGGCGGTGAAAATGCATAAATTACGAGGTTACTGCATTAGTTTATTTGCGAAAACTGGATGGACATCGTAGGTAAGTCCTTCGGTTTTACGCAAATAAACAGAAAATTGATAGACAAATGATACTGTTCATTAGTGTGTTCTTAGTTATGAAAGAACTTACCGACGGTCATATTTTTAATTAAAAAATAAAAAAATATTAAAAAAGCGATGGTGTTCGTCGGGTGGCATTTAAAAACCCACCAAATTAATATTGATGAGCAGAACGGACGTTAAAACAATTAACCAACCCGTCTTTATCCGTTGATTTTTATTTCGACAAGATAATTTCGATGATACATCGATTTGTCATCGATTTTGACCAAAAACCTAACGTTGTCACGTTGAATTGTCCCTTATTTTTTGGTTAATTTTTGTAGTAATATGTCATATACATTCTACGCTAATAATTAAACTTTAAGAAAAATAAAGTAATTGAGATTCTCGAACTGACCTAGGTTCGATTCTCGGCCCACTCATTTCTTGTTTGTTGTTTTTCTAGATATAAGTGCAAAAAGAAGATGGTTTAAAATTAAAAAAACGATTAAAAATGACATTACGAATTCAAACACGAGTCTCGAAGTAATATGTATAGAACTTTCTAAAAGTATATACATAAATTTTTAAAGTTAATAAATACACATACACTTCCGCACTTTTCACACGGGTCCACCTGCGTACACCTCGTCTCAGTCAAGTTAGTTAACTAAATCTAGAGTGACCAATCACCGTCGCGTAATAAAAGTGATAATCGCTAATAATCAACATCACATTATTATTATTACTAATGTTGCTATCATTACATTATAATTATTGTCTCGTAGTATAAAGCTAAAATAACTCACCCTCACGGAAGCCACATTCAACTAGTGGGAATCATTGATCGTTTATAATGTCAATGTGGTTATCATAGTCCTCACCTCTTTACTAGTGGCATGAATGGCAGCTACAACTCTAAATATGGATCGGTTCAACTTATTTGGTTAGTTCATATGAATTTTGAAGTTTGATAAGTTAGACAATGTTTTTATTATTTTTGCCTTTGGATGTGTAGGTATCTGATTTTAAGAGAAAAGAGCAAGAAAAAAGAAAATATATAAAAAAATTATCTTAAAATTATAATTTAAAAATTTAAAAATATTTTTTCTATCACTTTTTATTTCAATCATAATTTAATTTCCAATTTCATATAACTGACTATCTCAAATGTTTTTTTTGTTTTTTTAAAAATTAATTACAATTTGTAGCACTTTTCTCCATTTAACCCTAAATCTCTCGTCGCCCTCACTCTTTCTCCCTCTCTCTCTCTCTCTCTCGCCTCTCTCTCCTCTCTCTCCCTCACCTCTCTCCTTTCCTCCTTCTCGATGTCTTCCCCCCCTCCTCTCTCTCTCTGCCTAAAAATTTGATACATAAAAAAAAAATTGTCATGCGATAAGCATAAAAATAGATACTTATATTCAAAAGAGTACATGCGATGGCATGCATAAAAAAGATACTGGGTACATACACATTGAAATTAGTGAAGATGAATGAATAGAAGAGATACGAAGTGAATGAATACAAATAATTAGAAATAAGTACACATTCAAAATATACATAATGATGACATAAAAAAGATACACATTCATAAAAAAATTGATACATATTGTTAAGTATTAAAAAAAAAGATACACATTCAAAGAGTACAAGTAGAATGAATGAATAGAAGTGATACGAGAGTGAATGAATCTAGTGATACGAAGGTGAATGATACAAACTCAATTTGAGTTTTTGTTTGTTTTATCTTTGTATACATATGGCTTGTATTTATCGATACAATACGTATTAGTCAATACAATAAGTATTCATCGGTGTTTGTATCTTTATATATATGTTGTGTATTCGTTGATACAACCTAAATGCACACTTGAATATAAATAGAATAAGAAATGAATACAAGTGATACAGAATGAATGAATACAAGTTCAATTAGATACAACAAGTATTAATTGATACAACTAATGCACCTATGAATATAATATGAATATAGTTGTTTGAAATACCACCAAAAAATATATGCATCTGAGAGAAAGATGTAATTAAAATATAATTTAAAACCTAAAAATCCCATTTTAAAAGTTATAAATTAAAAATTTTATATATATATATATATATATATATATATATATATATATATATATATATATATATATATATATATATATAGATAGATAGATAGATAGAGAGAGAGAGAGAAAGGGAGGGCGAGATAGACATAGAAATGAGAGAGAGAGAGAGAGGGGTGGGTGGGAGGGTGACGAGAAGTGCGGAGAGAAGGTTTTTTTCTTGCAAAATTATTAGCATAAATTTGTAATTATGAAAATTATAGCTACTCATGGTTAATTAGTTTTAAATGGAGCTATTTATGAAATTTTCCCAATATTATATGGTGTTACTACTTGTTAATCGAATGCCGAATCTACCCGACAAAATAATTCGAATAGTGTTATTAAGTTTAGTTTTAAGTAAAGATTTTGATTGTATTCACTTGTCCTGAAATCATTTTCATTCTATGTAAATAACTGTAAAAGAAAATAATTTTATTGGACATAAAATTTCATGTTCCACCCATTAAAATGATGTAATAACTACACTTTAAGTTTGGAATCCCCATCTATTTTATATATTATTTTACTTTTTAATTGATTTTTTATTTGTTGCAAAGGGTTGACTCAACCCACAAGGTCCCACAGTCGGGACCGGGATAAAAGCCTTGTTTTTTCAGTAAGTTTAAAAAATTTAAATCACGTCACTATCAAATTACAGAAGCCCAAGATTTGACAATGTATGAGATTTCGACATATTAATGACTCTAATGACACATGATGTGTTTGCGGGACCGGACATCAAATTAGGCTCCATTCGAAACCAAATTCAGATGCTCTTGAAACAATTGCCTGTGATGACGAGCTATGCAATTATTCAATGGAAATAGAAAAGGTTCAAGTCCTTTTGAAAGCAAAGCTTTTATAAAATAAAGGGAGGCATTTGTAAGTTCGGTGCTACTCTCACTCCGTTTCCAGTTTATCATGTGATACAATTTGAATCAAAATAAAATTTAAATTAAAAAATGATGACATTTGAAATTTTTATCCTTAGTTCTTAAACATGACAACATTCATGTGATTATAATAGTAAGTGGTTATTAAAATTCATGACTACGTTAGTAGCTCGGCAAGGAATATATGATACTAACGGTACAGATGCTAAAAGTGTTATATAGATTCTCTGGCAACTTTGGTACTTGACAACTATGTTTGCCTAAGGCAACGACTATCCAAACAAAAAAAAAAAAAAAAAAAAAAAAAAAAAAGGGCAACGACTCTCCAGTCTAGAGTATGTTTCCACATCAAAATTGCTTTTGTCCGTAAGTTTTGTCACCAAGTGAACAATTATTTTGACATAACTAATTGCGGCAGTGAAAGGGATTTGATTTTGTCTGTCATCAAAAATTTCCATCCATGTATAGCACAGGGCTACTGTACATGGCACTGAGATGTAACTATGCCGTGATCTGTCCTGTACTGCTGCTGTTGGTCAAACTGGCTGTAAAATTTCATACATAGTAGTGACATAGGACTCCAACTAAGAGCTGAAATAATTTTCAGCCTCAAAAAGTACTAACAATTTGATTGACAGGAAAACTATACAAAGGAAAGGAAATTCCATGTCAATAAGAACAGGTACAATAATTGGAAACTTACAGTTTGATCAGAAAGCAAACAAAATGAATTTGCTAAGAGTTAAAGCGTATCTCAATAATGCTAATGGTACAACAACACACCCACCGTAATTTCATATGGAGTCGGAGAGAGTAGTATGTATGTAGGGCATGTGCCGTACCTAATATATATGAGTGTGTGAAGCCAGTAGTGTACAAATTAATGGCAGGATAAATTCATCTTGTAATGTGAATTGGAATGAGAAATCCCTTATTCAAGCAAAAGACACCACAAAGCATCAGATTCAGAAAATTACCGCAATATATATAATTCACATTTGACAAGAAAACTGAAAATGTCAGTTCCTGGTGAATTCGGATGAACAGGGAAGATTAATAGACCAATTAGTCACGGGGTTAAGCGCTGGATGCAGAGGTTTATCGACCGATTCCTCTTGCTGTGTATGTCAGCCTTCAAGGAACAGATCGATGAACCGCTGCCTCCAGTGTCATCAACCAATTAAACAAACACAAAAACCAAACAGAGGATGATGATGAAAACAAGGCAATATATATAGAGATACACAGAGGCGGATTTCCTGGGGCGGATAGCACAGGATTTATCTGAATCACTATTTTCAACGTGGAGTATAAAATTATGTCTAAAAAATTATTAACAAATAGCAGGTCCAAACTTATAATTTTAAGAATATAAGCAACAGATTCAATCATAAAAACCTTAATGTTTGAACCTAGTTTAAATTTGACAAACTTCTCCAAATAGTCAAAGTTCTCAGCTATTGCGTATCATCACAGATCTGATTTCCACAGATTCAAAATACAATCTGCCGGACATTGCACATAAATCATACACACAGATCTCGATAAACTCATATAGTAGAAGTTGTGGACATGTAATATGCAGTATATATACATGCTATAAGTGTGTGTGTGTGTGTGTAGCTGTAGCAAAAAGCTACCAAAAGATGATGTGAGGGGAGGAGATAATCAGATAAAACCAGATAAGTGCAGACGAACTGTCACCCACTTTTTTTTCTCCGTTGCTACTGTGTGGCGTTGTGTATTCTTGGGAGAGCAGCTGTCGGGTAAATATAGACAAACCTACGGCAACTTTAAGTCGATTACTAATTTACTTATTTACCCCTCAATATTAAAATGCGTCAGCCAATTATATTTGATCCCCTTCTTTCAAGAAACGAAAAGCTTATTTAATCTAAGCGGATTGGAAGAAGCTAAAATGACTTATGGATGGGAAACCAAAGAAAGTTATTTTACCAACTGATGTTATGGAGACCAAGTTGTTGAGTTTAATGTTTATACTTACTACTCCTTCCTTTCCGATTGCAATTTGATTAACGCCAATTTTATTAATTTATAGATAGTTTTTAAAATATACAATGTCCACTTTTTCCTTATTCTAAAGTGATTTAAATATCAAGAGTAAAGTTGGAAAATAGTGATCAATTATTTTTTAAATTTTGAAACTAATTACTATTTTAAAATAATTATTTTTAATATACCTAATAACTTCCGAATGAATGGAAAGATTACATGTAAAAAAGTAAATTTATATAAGTGAATACTGATTAGTAAAAAATAAATTTTTTTTTGAACATTTTAAGAAAATAATTTGAAAAGGGAGAGATCCAAGAATTTAAATGTCTACACATGGATTACATATATAAGTCAACGAGGAATTTTATTAATTTTAATTGATTGAGATTTTTATTATATTGATGAGGATTTAATTTTTCATTGTTTTTTACTTTATCCCAATATAATCATATTATATTAAGTGAGAGATCTCAAATTAAAATTGGATTACGAAAATGCCCTTATAATATTAATAATAGTATTGCCCTTCTAGTAAATACTAAAGTTATATAATATTTATGAACATAAATGTAAATACATTAATTATAATAAATACTATTATTATTATTAATTTTTTTATTATTATTGTATTGTTATTATAATTATAAAATTTTAATATCCATACTACCTTAAAAAGAAGCAAAAAAGTTAAATACGACTATTTTATCTTCACATAAAAAAACATTCTATTAATTAAATTATTTTCACCTATATTCTTAATTATCATTTATAATATCAAACTTTTCACATTTCATCTTTCATATAATATGTAACTTATTTCTTTATTAACCACTAACTCACCCAACTTATCCATTAATACAAAAAACCTATAGAATTTGAAAAGTTACCTGAAGTAATTAAATGTAGACTAATTTTATTAGTAGTTAAGTAGAGAAGTCCAAAAGCGTCTTGAAAAAAATTATTTAAAGGATCCAAATGATTTTTATTTCCTAAGAATACTTGCAATAGCAATTCTTTTTTGCCGCAATTTTTCATTTTTTTAGTCTCACATCTATATATATAGGCTTTTGAAATAGTAAGAAGAACATGAAGGGATATCAAAATTATATTCGGTGCACTCCAACCCTCAATTCACCTCATGTATATATTTTTAAATTTATATGATGCAACATCGGAAAGCTACTTTTTTTTTGTCGGAGCTTTCAGAGGAGGAGATATGCGGAGATTTAGAGAAGTGAATTAATCATGAACAATTTCTTTATTTTGTTTTCTTCCAATATCAAATATGAACCAACAACTTAAGATTCTTTTCTATGCACCTTCATAATTTTCATTTAGTTATATTGAGTTATTATTTTTATTATAGTCATTAATTTGTTTACTAAGAGAAGCTTGTATTTTTTTAGTCATTAACTTAGAAACTTAAACAATATTAATTTCTCAATATATATGACTATTTTCATCAGAGATAAATATACTAATTCAATATTTTTAAATTTTGATGTCAAAAAAGTTTGTCATGCATAAATGCAAAAAGTATATTTTATTTCAACCACTTCTACCGATTAATAAATTTCTCTACTTGGAGGCTAGAAAAAGTAATACTGCAATATAATTATTTGCTATAACTATTTCTTTTTAAATAAATTTTCTAAAGAGGATGAAAATCTTAATTTTTTAAATATATATATTAGTTTTAGATAATTTTTGTTTAATAATTTATATATAATTTTAGCATTAATTATAAATTTAAAATTTATGTGCGAATAGGATCACGTGCGACACACATATCCAAAGCTAGTATATATATATATAAGTGAAAATTGTATTTGAATGTCTCCTTAATATTATTCACTAGTGAAGATGATGATTCGTGCAGGGATTTGTTGGTCGAGATCGAGATGATTGAATATTATTTGAATCTATAAAAATGAATGTACAAATTTTACTTAGATACATGTGGCTTTTTTACTTATTTAATTTTATGAGGTTGAGCTTATGTTTTAAAAACGTATTATACCTAATATTTTATTATTAAAATAAATAAAATTAAATGAAGGACGAAAATATTACACCTTAAAATTTTTTTGGTGATTATTTAATGTTTATGCTATGTTAAAAGGGAAGTACGAAAGTTGTATATTGGTCGTAGATGACAAGGGTGTACGAACGGAAAAACAAAGAGTATGTGAAGTTCATAAGTAAGGTAAACTTTAAATGACCATGTCTCCCAATATATAATGAATTAGAAGCCCCCACGACTTATCGGATTAAAGGTCTTTGAGTCTAGTTTTGAACATCAGTAGCTTTTCAATTAAGTTTGGAGTAAGAAGTTATGACCATTTTACCAAAACACCTGGCGATGACGC
Source organism: Datura stramonium (assembly GCA_018107945.1). NCBI lineage: Eukaryota > Viridiplantae > Streptophyta > Magnoliopsida > Solanales > Solanaceae > Datura > Datura stramonium. The sequence goes on from JACEIK010005841.1 coordinate 82,240, forward strand.
GGGCATGGCCTTCCTGGCGCCTCCACGCCCTATTTACTTAAAAATATGATTTTCACTTAGTAGAAAATATTTTCATCTTAATCTAAGTCAACTAGCTTGCTAAGGATTCATTTCCTCTCTCAGTTCAGTAGAAGAAAATAAAGGAGGAAACATCAAGAAAAGTTCGAAGCAAATAACAAGACAAGTTGAGAATACTTTGCCAAGTGTCTTAAGAGGCTATTTTGGGAGCTTGTTTTGGCAAGGTTTTGAAGGTGTTTTTACGTGTTTCAAAATCTTTTTGGTGCCTATATCCATCTTTGGGTCGTGTGAAACCAAGAGAAAAGGTGTCACACTCAGGCTAAATCTTGGTAGTACAATAAAATGCGTGTGTGTAGTCTATTGAGAATTATAGCATACCACCTTTTTAGGAAAAAAAGGCTTAGAGGGAGTGACCACGCAGCGTATCGTTACGGATGAGAGGCGAGATCGGGAGGCCAATGCGCGGCACCCACAGCGCTGACGATGGCGCGTCGCGCCCCCAGGTGCGGCATGATGGGCGCGCGCACCCCCGTTCCCACCGGCCGGTGTTATATATATATATTCCTCTTGATGAAAAATGATTCGGTGGATAAAAGATCCCTCGTCCAAACATAGCATCCGCAAAAATTTCACCTAATTTCCTTCCAAATTACCATCAAAATCTGCAATTAACTTTGGGTAGCAGAGTTCTAAACCCGTAGGAAAATTCTTTGCCGAGTTATTTCGTAAAAGTCGCTCGGTGAGCGGAACCCAGCCAGGAAGTAAAGGTTGTCGAATTTACTTTAAATTGAGTCTCGAAATGACTACGAGGCAATAGCCTCGTTTTCTCGGCGTAGGGTGCAAATTGGTGGGAAGTGCGGCTTCGAGGTTGGAATTGTTTGAGCCCTTTATAAATCATCGAGTAAAGTATGTTAAGGATATACTTTAGCAAGTTATATTCATTAAATGAGATTAGTACGACATTTCTCTATAGTACTCGAGTAATCTATTGTAGTGACTTGCTACAAAATAAAATTGAAAGCCATGGTGTTGACATAGTAACCCTCGTTAGAGTTAACCCTAGTTAGCTTGGACTTTGCATACGATATTTGGGTTGTTGGATGTTTTGTTGCTTATAGGGATATGCTCGCGGGAAGCGGTATGATTACGAAGGGACCATATTGGTAGTGATTTGTATTGGTCACCCAAATGCTCAACGGGAGTAATATGATGTCCGCAGGACGGATTGGCCGTGAGGCTAGTATTGAGATACTATGTGCTTGCGGGGAGCAACGTGATGTCAGAAGGACGGTTGAGGCAGTGAGGGGCGTGTGAGGAGTTTAGTTACCTCGGAACTATGTGATTAGCACCATGACCCTCCCGGGCGGCGAAGGCTCGAGGTTCCAGTACGGGAGCCCCGAGCCGGCTCATGCAGACTCGGCTACGAGGGCCTATCGAGGCTCGGATACGGCACCCCAGGAGGATGAGTATTCCTGATTTAAAGTATGCTTACGAACCTTTAGTAGCCATATAGGAGGAGTGTGCATTGTTTTGTACTTAGCTGAAGGGCTTATAGGGGCTCGGGTAGGACATTACATGTTGTTGTACCTTCCGAGGCTTATTGGGGCCCGGTTTAGGTTCTTGTTTTGTATGTGTACTTGTTAGTTATATTTTGGATTGTGAGATTACTCGGGTTAAATTCTTTATATTTTTCATATTGTGATTCTCAAGTTAAATTCTTATCCTTCTCCTTGATTACTTGACTCTACCGACTTACATTCAACTATTATTTTATATATATTCGGTACATATTGTACGACGCCCAAATCCCCTTGGGGCGGTGCATTGCCTCTGAGTCACGGACCAACGCAATTTAGGTCCTCTTTGTAGTCATCATCCAGTCGGCCAGTTCATTAGGTCCTTTTCTCAGGAGTTGATAGTAGAGGAGGTTTGTTCTTTTGTTGGCACACGGTTTATGGATAGGCGGGCTGTCCAGACCATTATTCCACTCGCTAGAGGCTTAGGGCTAAAGATTCTCAATTTTGTTAGGTTTTTGTTGTTGGCCATTTATGGGGACTATATATGTTTTATTTTACGTGATAAAATTGTGGGGTCTAGTTTAGCTATTAGTTAGTAGCCTTGTCGGCTATAGCTTGTGTGATTGCTATTTTCCTTCGGTTATAACTAGACAACATGGTGGTCTTGTCGGCCGCGCTATGATCCACTTTTATCGTCGATTGTTGGGTTAGGTTTGTTTTGTTTTACGGGTGTTTGCCGTGGCCTTGTTGGCAGAAGGCGTGCTGGCAAAGATATAGCTCGTTGTTTCTTGATTTTTAGTTATTTGGCGAGCACGGAGAGGAGGTGCTTATGCCTAGCTAAGAATCGATGAGGTCAAGTTGGCATTAGGTGTCAATCATGCCTCCCAAGGTAAGAGTGACAAACTTTTGTATCGAGCGGTCGTATCCCCGGGGAGTGCACCCAGCTAGGTATACGAGTAGAGTCTTGCTCTATGGGTGTGTTATGCACCATATTCTACACTTGAGGAGGCTACGAGGCATAATTGTGTGGTTGCTCTTCTTTCTCCTCCGGTCATAATAGAGTTGTCTTGTATAGGGGTATCTGCTTTCGTTCTTCTCTTATTTATAGAGAAATGTATGACGCCTGACAGTCGCGGTGTGGGGGTTGGATGTTGTGGAAGGAGAGGGCACTACTAGGGGCCCCGGTCGAGTTAGCGATTTGAGGCGACGGGGGAACCTCAGCTCGATCTCCCAGCACTCACCATGGCACCAGGACCCCTCTAGGGAAACATATATACTGCCAGCCCCGGCCATTCTGTGCCATCGGATCGGAAGCTCGGGGGCCATTATACACATGTTTGTTTAGATATTCATTTGCCAGTGTCGCCTTAGCTATTGTATTTACCAGAGTTGTTGTTGAGCTGTTGGGGGCGAGAGTTCGAAGTTTGTGAGTTTCTTGCTTTGAGTCCCCCCGGTTCTGAGGAATGGCCTTAGAGAGGACCCCGAACTTCATAGACCCATTTTGCAAAGGATATTCACGGTCATGCATGCCTCGTCCACGGAATCGGTTGAGTTAGCGGTATTTCGATTGCGAGAGATAGCAATTTAGTGGTATGAGAGTTGGAAAAGATAGAGCGAGAGATGCACCGCATGTGGCTAGGCCGTGACTTTCATAGACTACTTCTTGCCCAGGAAATTCAGGCGAGGCGGAGTAGAAAGCGGTTTTTACATGAAAAGGGAAAAATGAGTGTTAGAGAATATGCATTAAGATTTGATTCCACGGCAGAGATATGTGCCTACATTTATTGATACCGTGCGGCTAAGTGACGCAGGTTTATTATGGGACTTTCGCCTGATATGGGGGAAGCTTATCACGGCACAACGGAGGATATGGATATCTCCACAGACTGGAGCCTTTGCTTAGAACATAGAGGAACTCGGACAACGTTAGTATACGATTGATAGTGTAAGTCGGGAAGCGGCATCGAAGGGCTAGACATGAGACTTTCGGGGGTGGGCCCGGGCCTTCGTTTATTAGGTAGGCCACCTAGGCCGTTTTAGCGACAACATGGCGGCGGGTCAGTTATCGTGGACGGTCAGGTTGTGAAAGTTCACGGCGTTAGACTCATAGCAGCGAGGGGCCGGAGTCGAGATGGGACAGCAGTACACGTTGCGGTACTGTCATGAGCCCTGAGGTGTAGGTATGGTTCCACCTTTGTTATTCCTTTGGACGGGGAGGGACATATAATGAGGATTGTCAGCTAGACACCCGGGCGGTCGGCACCGGCGAGAATAGATCCTTAGTGGGTTCATATGCCCCAGCACCTTACGCGGGTAGACCCTCGGCTCTAAGCGGTAGTAGAGTGAACTAGGGACATCTAGTTCGGGTAGCGGTCGGGAGATCGCACATATACCTTTGTTAGGACAATAGGAGTATCGGAGTTATCACCGATATTGTGGCGTGTATCTTTGGATCATTTGTTCTCACTTAGTTTATGCTCTAATAGATCGAGGTTCCACTATGTCTTATATTTACTCACTGTGTGAGAAAGTTACGCATAATACCGGGTGCCCGACGACCTTTCTCGGTGTACACACTTATTTGTGACTCTATGTTGCAAAAGAATTTCTTGGGGTTGTACGAGTAGAGATTGTTGGTCACTAGACTTTAGCATATTTAGTAGAAGTTTGGAAATGATTGATTTTGATGTAATTATGGGTATGGATTGGTGTGCCACCTCTTGCATACTTTGGTAGAGTGTTGGACGAACTAATCGATTTTGCTAGGGGAGGTAATGCACGATAGTGAAGGCAATGCGAAGCTACGCCAAAAACTAGGTTCATATCCTATCTTTGGGAAAGAAAATTTGATAGCGAAAAGTGTTTACCATTTGTCGAGTTGGGGGATATGCAAAGCGGGAATCATTGCCAGGTCCTCCAGTGGTTAGTGAGTTTCCCGGATAGGCTTCGTGTCCCCAGTGTGAAATCAATTTCTTCATCGACTTGATACCGAGGGCTCACCCTATATCTATCCTCCGTATCGGATGACTCACTGGCGGGTGAAAGAATTGAAAGAACAATGGAAAAACTTGTTAGAAAAAGGGCTTTATCGGGCGCGTGCCCGGCCAGTGGGTGCGCCAGATTCTGTTTGTAAAAAATAAAGATAGTTATATGCATGTGTATAGATTTTCGCCCAGTTGAATAAAAGTTACCATTAAGAATAAATACCCTCTTCCAAGGATAGATGATTTATTAAAGCCCATTCTCGAGGGTGAAATATTTTTCCAAAATTGATCTTAGATTCGAGTACCACCAAGTTTGAGTTTGGGAGAAAGATATCCAGAAGATAGCTTTTAGGACCAAGTTTGGTCATTTCGAGTTTCTAGTTATGTCGACCCGGTTTGACAAATGCACAGCAGTTTTCATAAAGGCCTAATGAACAATATCTTTAGGCCATACTTAGATTTGTTTGCTGATAGTGTTTATTGATGATATTTTGGTCTACTCCAGCTCAGAAGCGAGAACATAAGAATCATTTGTGAACGGTACTTGAGTCCTCAAGGACCACCAACTATATGCAAGAAGTTTTTTTAAATATGAGTTACGATTGAATTACGTAGCTTTCTTAGGCCACATTGTGTCAAATGCGGGTATTGAGTTGATTCAACGAAAATTGAGGCGGTAGAACATGGACTAGACCTACAACTCCAACGATTCGTAGGTTTCTAGGGTTAGCCGGATATTACGAAGGTTTGTGGAAGAGTTTTCTATCCTATCGGCTTGCCAGATTGACCGAGGTTGACTCGGAAAGTAGCCAAATTTCTTTGGGCGAGGCTTGTGAGCGGAGTTTCCAAAGAGTTTGAAAAATAGATTGACATACGCACAGTGTGGCCTTACTAGAGTTCGGAGAGGGTTATGTTGTATGCATGGCAGCTTCAAGCATTGGGTTAGGATGTGTTACGATGTGAGTGATTGCCTACGCTTCAAGGCAGCTAAGAAAGCATGAAAATTACCCATACATTGATTTGAGTTGGTTGCGGTGATGGCCATGCCTTAAAAATATGGAGACATTATTTATATGGCATGCGCGTGGATATTTTTGCGTTGATCATAAAGCCTCCGATACATTTTCTCGCCGAAGAATTTGAATTTGTCACGGCCCTTAGTTGGCTAGAATTGTTGAAAGACTATGATGTGAACATTTTTATCACCGGGGAAGAGGTAATATCATAGTGATGCCCTTAGCTGCGAGATCCATGGCGGCTTAGCACATCTTAGGCGGGGAACAATGGGAAATGGCTCGGGAATTGCACCCGGCTAGCCAACTTAGCGATCTGGGTAGTGGATTAAAGAGGAAAATGGGGCTATAATTTGAATATGCTTGATATCATCCCTAGTTGTAGAGGTAAAAGAGCGGCCGGTCGAGGACTCTAATTTAGTACAACTGAAATAAGGTTACGGCTGAGGGAATTAACGTAGTCGAGTTAACGGAGGATGAAGTCTGAGGTTCAGAGGTTGCCTGCGTGTTCCAGATAGCGGGGCTCCGCCGGCGGATCATGGTAGAGGTACATTACTCTCGTACTCTCACATCCGGAGTTCGACAAAATGTGCCATGACACGCAAAGAGATATCTTGGTGGCCTGGAATGAAGAAAGGTGTAGTCGAATTCGTTGTCTAATTACCGGCGAGGTAAAGCACGGACATTAGAAACACAGCGGATTGACTCGGGAGATAGCGGTGCCTATGCGGAAAATGGAGGTAGTTAATATGAACACACAGCGACGGGGTTACCGTACGGGACGTAATTGACTTTATTTGATTTATTATCGATAGGTTGACGAAATCGGCTCACTTCGGCTTTGTCAGAACTATATTCTCAGTGAAGATTATCTTGAGTTATACATTAAAGAGATATTCCAAGCGCATAGTGTCCCGACATCTATCATTCGATGAGGACATAATTTGCCTGCTTCGTTTTGGCAATCATTTCGAAAGGTTTGGGGATACGGGTTAATTTGAGTACAACTTTTCATCCCCGGACGGATGGCGGCGACGCACCATTCAAACGTTCGAGGACATGTTACGGGCATGTGCTAGATTTTGGAGGAAGCTAGGACTAGCATTTACCCCTTATTGAATTTGTGTAATAACGGTTATCATTAACACGATTCGGATAGGCGCCTTTGAGGAGCGTACCAGGCGAAATACGAGGTCCCCATCGGATGGTTTGAGGTAGGAGAGGAAGGGTTAGTCGAACCTTATATGATCCACCAACTAGAAGAGAGTAAAACTCATCGAGGCGGTTGCGACGGCGGAGTCGTCAAAGTCCTACTCAATGAGGCGTAGAGACTTGGAATTTAATGTCGATGATTGGGTATTCCTTAAAGAAATTTCTTAGATGAAGGCGTGATGAAATTTGGAAAAGAAGGGCAAGCTTAGCCCTAGATTCATTGGCTCGTATCAGTCCTCAGAAGAATAGGCCGAGTAGTATACGAGTTAGAAGCGCAACTAAGTAGAATCTATTCTTGATCTTCCACGTATCAATGCTCGAGTGCGTAGGGGGCGGGTTGTTCCGATTAAGGATGTTCATGTATTCTTGAGGAGTTAGCCTATGAAGAGGTTCAGTTGCTATATTAGAATGACGGGTTCATAGGTTAAGGACTAAAGATGTAGCCTCAGTTAAAGTTTTATGGCGGAACAAAAATGTAGAGAGGAAATGACCGGGATAGGCGAGGATGACACGAGGATAGATATCTCGCATATTCGGACACGATCCAAATTATACAGTTGAGGTGAATTATTGTTCAGATATTATCTTCTTGCTTATGTTACTAATCTTTGTTTAGTTATTCACGTTTATGTTGAGGGATATTTAGTTATAACATCCTTTGAAGGGCGCCCTATGTTGGACTTTTACGCATTTCAGAGTTTTTGGGTAGTCCATTTCACAGAGGAGACTACGTCGAAATTTTTCCGGCTTAAGCAGTTAAGAAGTTGAGTTTTTGAGCCCTAAAGGCATTCGAGGATAGTGTTTCCTAAGGGAGGGATGATGTTACACCTTGTAAATATTCATAATACGACCGTAGTGTGTGCATAGTATATTAGAGTATAGCCACCACTACACCAGAAAATGCAGGGGTGATCGCACGAGCGTATCGTTAAATGGACGGGAGGCCAAGATCGGGAGGGTCGGCCCGGTGCACCCAGTGCGGCGTCGTGCAGCACACCTTGGCGAGCGAAGCCGCATCCTTTTGTGGTGCGCGCGATAGAGGCGCTACACCTTTTGCCACCGCCTAGTTATATATATATATTCCTCTTGATGAAAAATGATTCGTTTGATAAAGATCCTTGGCCATGAGCATCCATGCAGAATTTTCACCTAATTTCCTTCAAATTACACCATCAAACAACGTCCAAACGCAAGTGCTTGGCGGGTAACGAGTTACAGGCCGCGAAGCATCGGCTACGGGAGTTATTCGTTAAAATTCTCTTGGTGCAGGAATCCCCTTGACCCAAAGATTGCGGAATTACTTTAAATTGAGTTCCAGCGACTCTGAGCGGTAGGTAGAAATTCTCCTTCTAAATTCTTGAGAATTGGCGAGTTTTGTTGAATTAATTAAAGTTGAAGTTATGGTTAATTCTATTAAAAGATATTATTAATTGCCAATTGTTAAATCTTAAATAGCCTCATTTTCTCAGTATTGAGGGTTGCAAATTTGTGAAATTCTTGACTTCGGGTTGGAATTGTTTGGCGCCCATAAATCATCGAGTAAAGTATGTTAAGGATATCCTTTTCGGCAAGTTATGTTAGATCGTAAAAGTTAGTACATTTTGTTTATCTATAGTACTCGAGAGTAAGCCTATTGTGGTCAGCGATATAAATGGAGTGAGGCGACCGCGATAACATAGTAGCCCCCCGTAGAGTTAACCATAGTTGGCTTGGTTTTACGCATACGATGTTTGGGTTGTTGGATGTTTTGCCAACGAGGGCTATGCTCCGAGACGGTATGATGTTTGAAGGACCCAGATTGAGGCCGTAGGGGTTGTATTGAGTTACCCGAATGCTCTCAAAGTAATATGATGTCACTTGAGGGACCGAATTGGCCCAAAGTGAGGATTTGTATTAGATCTCCCATACGCTCGTAGGAGTAACATAATGTCGAAGGGACCATATTGAGGCAAGTGAGGGCCATATTGAGGTTTAGTGACCTCCGGACTCTCTATGCGCGGTGGCACCATGACCCTCGGGCAGAGCGGCACGGGGTCAATTACGAGGCCCGGAGATGGCTTAGACACAAACACAACTATAGGTGTCTATCGGGCTCGGATACAACTTCATAGGACGAGTATTCCTGAGTTAAAGCATGCTTATGAACCTTTAGTAGCCATATAGGAGGAACATGCATTTTTGTATTCTGCGGGACTTATAGGGCCCGAGGTGAGTTGTATATTGTTTGTACCTTCCGGGCTTATGGAGGCCCGGTTACATTCTTATCGTACATGTGCTTGTTAGTTATATTTTCGGTGTGAGATTGCTCGGGTTAATTCTTATCCTTCTCATGATCACTTGGCTACTGCGGCTTACATTCGGCTATTATTTTACGCTACGTATTTGGTACATAGTGTGCGTACCCATCCTTGGGAAGTGTTTGCATGCCACACTGCATGTGCGGATAGACGTGGTTGAAGACCTCCACACTCATCGGTCGAGTCGGCGAGTCCCGGTCAGGGTCCCTTTTCTCGAGAGTTGATAATAGAGAGGAGGTTTGTTCTTTTGTTGTGCAATTTATGGGTAGGTCAGGCCACGTGCCGATCAATATTCCACTCCCTAGAGAGTTTCTGAGGCTATAAATTCTGAGTTTTTGTTTTGTTTTGTTGTTGGCCTTGTGGGGTCTATGTATGTTTATTTCGCGTTATGTAGGTGTGGGGCTGGTTTAGGTATTAGTTAGAAGCCTTTTCGGCTATAGCTTACGCGATTTGCCTATTTTCCTTCGGTTTTTAACTGAGCAGGCCCTTAGTGGTCTTGTCGGCCCTTAGGATTCCTTTTTATCATCTCGATGTTGGGTTCTTTCATTTTTGCTATTTCTACAGTGTTGCGTGCCCTTTTTGGCTGGGCTATGTTCCCAGTAGAGATATTGCTCGTTTTTCTTGATTTTTAGTTGCTTTGTGGGCACAGAGGTGCCTATATCCTGAGTCGATCCAGTCCCGAGTTGGCATTAAGTATCGTCATGCCTCCCAATTGGGGGCATGGAAAAAGGTAAGGATTTCTCCTTACCAGCCCCTCTTCAATTTTTAAAGCGAAAAGCTGGAAATTGGCACTAAGTAGGCTGTAGATGGTTTGTTTGTGAGTTGAGTTTTGTCTCGTTTCCTTAGTCTTTTAAGTGTTTCTTTTGCTAGAATTATACTTCATATTGAGGAAAACATTACAGCCAAACTAAGAGTAATGAAAATTCCTCTATTTCTTCCTCAAAAGTTAGTGAAAACTAGTTGAGAAAATGGCTAAATATTGTTGATGTTGCCGTGTGTTGTTCTTTCTATTGTATTGCCTTTGGTTAGTTATTTTTGGATGCATTTTGTGCTATAGATTTTGCTTATTATTGGCCTATAAAATCATTGAATTAAGGTTGAAGGCTGATATTGAAATAGCAAATCGTCTAAAGAAAATTTATAGGAGAAAGGTATAAGGCACCCATCCATACGTTCTTTTAAGCACGATTTATTAGGTGTGGATTGAGCTTGAGCCAGCAACCTCTTTAAAAGTCTTCTTGAGTAGTATGTTAATATTCATTTAGCAGACAAAGTTTCATGTTTGAGAGTGATATTAAATGTTGAGATTATCTCTAGCCCAAGTGAAGGCTTTAAAGTGTGATACTGTGTTGATTGTTGTCGTAGTTGTACATCGGAGTTGGAGACCCCTCATCGTGGGCATTGTTAGTTGGTACTTACTATATGGCATGTGTGTGATGTTCAATCTGTTTAAAAGATACGGTTGCTAAGCGAAATTGGTGAAATAGCTAAGATGATGACATGTAAACCAATTTTAAGCGATAAAGACATCACAGCTATTAAAGTAAATGAACTTGATTGAATTAGGATTGCCTTGTTATGATTTTCCTTTATCTTATATTATGTTATGTAATATGCCAGACCAAGGAAGATTTCATAACCCTTTTCCTCAAAATTTGAACGACAAGCTAGTGAATCTCCAGAACTTTAATGTCCCTTGAACACGATACATAAATCTTGTTGAAACTCTTAGGTCATCACGGTTCTTATGATTTACTCTTAGGTCATCCACAGTTCCTTATGATTTATACAATGTTTGAATACATGCATTTAAGTGATATTTTATAGATTTATATGTTGTATGTGTTCACTCGCAGTTACATTACGAAGGAGGCCTATGCAGGCCACAGATTTAGTATTCATCATTTCTATGATATACGTGTTAAATTGACCCAGTACAAGGCATATCGACTCCATTTATGATTTCGATTAAGATTTATTGATTTTACCCCGGTGTGGCTTACCGGATGGATGAATTTTATCCCGGTGTGGTACACCGGCCTGAGGTATTTTTATTTTTTTACTTCGGTGTAGTACATTGGATGGGTGAATTTTATATGGACTTTATGGTCAGTTGGCCGTTGGCATTTCAATTGTAGTTTTTATTGTACATTAGATGGTTGCATTTACACTTCAATATTGAGTTATTGTCAAGTTTTGATTTTCAGGATTCTCGGTTATTGTTATTCCTTATTTATGGCTTAGTTATCTGTCACGCTCCGAGCCTACACCTTGGACGTAATACGGTACTTGAAGTCATGAGTGACCCCAAGTCAACCCCTGGTCTATCATACACTGGTATTCTGAGTAAACATGCACAACGGAAATTTGAAATAATACATAAAAGCATTAATGAAAAATTAAAGACTGAACGTAGAGATTTTAAATATTTGAAAGTCTAAAATCAAGTTTGTTCTGAAAGCCATCTAACTGAGGAGTTGCTGGGACAAACCCCCAGCTAACTCTAAGTCTAGCTGAAAACAATAAAGAAACTGAAATGAATAAAATGTGCCTTCGGAATATGAGGACTCACACTGCTGCTGGTGATAGAGAGACCCTAACATAATCGGCTTATGATGCTGGGTTTGAGAACCTGTGTCTGTATCATGAAACGACACAGCATAAAGTATCTGTCAGTACTTTGAATGTACTGAGTAAGTGAGAGAAACATAAATAACATGACAGAACTAGTAACTGAACTGAAAAGACATGAAATGACCAACTAAAAATATTGAACACTGATACAACTGGAATATAACTGATATGGTCAAAAATGACCCTGACTGATGGTCATAAACATGCCCTAAGTCTGAAATATTGAGTATGAGATACTGCACTAAACTGATATTGACTGAGAAATCTGAGAATGAGCTAAACTGATTAGTGTGAGAGGCTATAACCGACATATAACCACGTGAGTTAAACGTGGAGTCCTATGTATACGCCCCACCGGTAGGACCCAATATACCTTTCTTGGGTATAAAGGCATGGATGATGTGCCGTGATTTTATGGCACTTTCGATGCTTAAAGCCAAGAAATTATGCACATTCCGGGTATGTTTATATAGGTATGATGTGTTTTGTGCTTAATGTTGCAGAAAATAGGTTCGGAAGTGAATTGTGCAAATTTATGCTGAAAATAGTTGAAAAGGTGACTGCCAGGCACTTCACGAGTCGTTGGCAAGGGGCACGACTCATTGCTAAAGCCGTGGGCAAAATATGAAGTTTGAAGATGTTGAGACAGTGTACCTAACGAGTTGAGGGAACGACTCGTTACACTTGTTATGAGTCGTGAGGTCAGTCATGACGACTGGGAGAGAAAATATTTTCAAAGTAGCCAGTGTAGTTGACGACAGATTTAACGAGTCGTTACGTGCTGAAATGACTCATTGGCAGATCACTAGAACCATCCGTAAGGTGCACTGGAATTTTGAAGAAGTCAGACCATGAGGGACCTAACGACACATGCCCATGCACGACGAGTCGTTAGGTAACCCATTGCCACAACTGAGCACGATGCTGAGGGTGACTATTTTAAGCAAGGCACGACACGTCAGAGGTCCCAATGATTCGTCACCAAGCCCGTTGACACTTCCGTCCTGGTTTCTAGTTTTAGTTAGGAAAAGGTTTTCTTGGAACTATAAATACACAATTTAGGTTTATTTTTAGAGAATAACAGAGAGAAGCCGATTATTATTAGTTTTCAAGTAGAATTTTGGTGTTGTACAATTATTCTTGAGTCAAGAAACAAGGTTTACAATTTTGTTCTTAAATTTTAGGATTAAAAGCAACATTTAGATTTATTCATCAATTTTGGAGTTTTATTCAATCTACTTTATTTTTGTTCTACGATAATTTGTAAGTTGCAATTATGATTTATTCAATATTTTATGATTGTTATCATACAAATATGAGTAGCTAAACCCATAGCTAGGGTTGTGGGAACCAAAATGAATTAACACCCATAGGTAAAATAATTAGTGATTCTTGAACGGAGTTTAATGCATGTATTATTTTTTCTTTCGTTTTGATTGATTCTTAAAGGTTGCAAATGTTAGGACTTGTCTTATTCTTACTTACCGGACCAAGGAGGTAATGAATGGGAAAATGGATTAACAATGTAGATTTGAGGCTATCAACCCTCATCTAATAGTTTGAACTTGTCTGGGGATAGCTAATCCGATATTAAGGGTAAGGGCCAATTAAAGTACACCCGTATACGGACCAAGTTGCGTGGTGATAATCATATAGATAGTGGACCAACCATTTAGGTGAACCTAGCTTATAGATATTGCATGTTAAACACCGAAATAGATCACTAACATAAAAGCCTTGTGATTATGAAGTCTTGGGGAACACAATCCTAGTCAAGTTGTTAATTGAATATAAACTGAATTTGATCTAAGAATTCAGTAGTTTTACTTTTGTTTATTATTCTATTTGTTTCCCCCTTCGAAAATAAGTAACTCAATAGTAACTGTTATTTGCATTAACTTAAGTTCTTACCATATTCCCTGTGGGATCGACCTCAACCTTTGTTGGGTTCTATATTTTACAATCGACCGCTTATATCTCAATTGCGAGGTGTAATTTGGGCGACATCAAATTTTGGTACCATTGTCGAGGAATACGGCTAAGGCTTTTGTTAATTGTGTTTTCTTTACTATTGGTTCTTATTTCTTTTTTTATTTTTCTTTTGTTGTTTTGGTTGCTTAACATGTCTTAGGTTTGTGCATGCCCGATACAAGGAGCCATGGAAATCCCCTGGTTCCAATTGATCACGAACTTGAGCAGACATTAAGAAACCTAAAAAGAATGGCCAACATCCAAGAGCAGAAAACCGTGGACCAAGCCACAACGAGAATGTTCGCTGAAGAGAAAGCTCGGGCTAGAGATCGTGAATTGGCTGGAGTTGTTGAAGAGCAGCGTCTAGCTGCAGAAGTAGAAAAAGTTAGATGACCCAGAGGTCCAGAACACCAGAGACACCGGTATTTTGATGAGGAAGATGATGCAGATATAGACGAAGCCGATGACGCTGGAGCTATAATCCCTCCTCCTTTGCCTGCTGGGGCAAAGTTTGACATTACCATTGCGATGATCCAACCTCTCAATATGAAGGAAATATTTGCGGGTCATGCATCTGATGATGCCCACACTCACTTAACAAATTTCGTGGGTATATGTAAGGCGTACAAACAATTGGGAGTCAGATAGAACACAATCAGACTGAGGTTATTTCTATTCTCACTAGGGAGTGAGGCAACGATGTGGTTGGCTGAGCTGCCGAATGATTCCATCACTACTTGGGGAGAGCTCAAGAGAGCTTTTCTTGAAAGGTTCTTCCCACCATTCAAAGCGTTGCAGTTGAAAGATGAGATATATAACTTCAGACAGCTAAATTCTGAGGGATTCCACGAGACCTGGCTGCGTTTCAACAAAAAACTCAAAAGGGTGCCAAATCACAGGATTCCGGATGATAGATTGTTGGAGATCTTTTATAGGTTCTCTGAATGCCAACACCAAGGAGGTGGCTGATACCGTCTCCGGAGGAACTTTTATGAGCCACACTTATGCAGAGGCTATGGAGCTGCTAGACAGGATCACCAAAACCAACCGAGCTTGGCACACTAGAGAGTCAGAGATTCCAGTTGGTTCTTATGCGGTTGGTATGTCTGCAGAACAGAGGAGAAAATATGAGGAGCGTGATCAAGATATTGCAGAGATAAAGACCACCTGGGGTTTCTTTCCAAGCACTTGATGGGAGTCAAAGCAGAAAAGGTAAATGCTATGGGTTCTCAGGGCAAGGCCCCGAGAAATGATGGTTGTGAATCTGAGTCTAAAGAAGAAGTTAATTATTTAAATGATCAAAGGGAGGGTTTCCGGAGCAACACCCAGGGGTCTAACCAAGACTCTTGGCATCAAGGTCAAGGGAACCAAGGTCGAAAATTTTACAAGGATAATAATTACAATCGGGGCCAATACCGAGATAATGGGGACTGGAGGAAGCGCGAGGAGTTCAAAAACAATAGAGGCGGATTGTATGTTCCCCCAAGAAACCGTGAGCCAGAGTCCAATGGTTCAAGGGTTGAGGACATGCTATCCAAAGTACTCAAGTAGATGGAGACAATAGATGGCCACTTTAAGGAGCTCTACGCTGATATTTCCGGTTTAAATCAAAAGGTGGAGTCCTATGCCGTGGCGATCAGGCAGATTGAGCAGTAGATGAGTCAGATGTCTGTTGCAATGAATCAGAGGCAGAAAGGCACACTTCCCAACAACACAGTGCAAAATCTAAAAAATGACAGTCATTGCATGGCGGTCACTATTAGGAGCGAGAAGGCCACAGTTGATCCTCCTAGGCCAGTTGTAATTAAGGAGTCAAAAGATCCTGTCTTGATGAATGATGATGGTGTAGAGGATTTCGAAAACCCAACTTTGGTTGGGGACTCAGATGTGAAAACTGCTCCAAGTAGTGCAACGGAGCAAGGAGCAGCCCATGGGAAGGAGAAGGAGGAACAACAAAAACTTAAAGCAATCCCTAGACCAACTCCTCCTTATCCACAACGTTTGAAGAAGAAAGCTGAAGATGGGAAGTATCAAAATTTTATCTCTATGCTTAAGCAGTTGTCGATGAACATTCCATTAGTTGAGGAACTTGAGTAGATGCCCGTATATGCCAAATTCATGAAGGACCTCGTCACCAGAAAAAGGACTGTAAGTTTAAAACCTGCCGATAATTTGCACCACTATGGTGCCATCACTACTCGGGTTCTAGCTCAGAAGAAGGAAGAGCCAGGTGCGTTTACTATACCTTGCACCATTGGGGAGGTTGAGTTTGAAAGGGCGCTTTGTGACTTGGGAGCTAGCATAAATTTGATGCCGCTAGCAGTATTCAAAAAGTTAGGCTTGGGAACCCCTACACCGACTACTATGCAGCTACTGTTGGCCGACAGAACCGTCAAAAAACCGGTGGGGATTTTATTTGATGTGATTGTCAAGGTGGAAAAATTTATATTCCCAATAGATTTCATGATTCTGGACTGCGAAGTCGATTCTGAGGTCCCCATCATTTTGGGGCAACCATTCCTTGCAACAGGTAGAGCCCAGTAGATATGGAGGAAGGCTAGTTGAAATTCAAGTTGAACAAAGAAGAGGTCACCTTCAACATTAGCCGGACCATGAAATAGCCAAGGGAATTCAACATAGTCTCAGCATGGGAGGATGGAGAAGAATCACTTGACGAATTCTGAGTAGTCGAGAGACTTGCATCGTACCGCGACGTTAAATCAGACGCTGCATGAGAGGAAACCCATGAAGGTGTTTTGGTGAAGTCTGAGTAGCCAAAACACCCACGTTGTGCCGCGACGTTAAATCAAGCGCTTCTTGGGAGGCAACCTAAGTTGTAAATGTAAGAAATATGCAGTGTTTACGTTTATTGATGGATGCAGATGATTAGGATGGAAAATTTAAAGTTGGAACCGAAAACTGGAACTTCAGTTCTGGTGCAAAATGTCACAAAATGAGTCGTTGTCTGACCTGACGACTCGTTTAGTCAACTCGTGAAGAGAATTGCAGAAAATAGGGGACCAATGGGTGACTTAATGATTCGTTTCTCCAAGAAACGAATCGTGAGGTCCCTCATCATGTACACTGGATAACAGTCAGAATTAAAAGGAAAAGGGTGATAATGGCTCACTCATGAATCGTTGGGAGACCAAACGATTCGTTAAGTGACTCGTCTTGAAACTACACAAGTCCAAGGACTACGACTCAGGCCATGACTCGTTGGGTGACCCCACGAGTCATTGCTTGACTCGTGGGTCCTAGGTAAGTTTGCTAAACTCCATTCACGACACAAAAGAGCTCAACGATTCGTTTAATCACTTAACGAATCGTCACACTGGGCATTATAAAATTTAATGACCATATCTGAACCGACCCAGGAATGGAATTGGGGAAAATTTTAATTTGAATCATTAAAACTCGATTTATTTTCCTTCTCCAAATTCTTCCCACTAAACTTAAACCCAAGAAACTTCAAATTTTCCTCTTCTTCTTCTATTCAAACCCCATTGAAAGAAATCTTCGACACTGCACTTCCAATCATTCAAAAGCACATACGATTGCACATGATTGCACTCCATCTTTGATCAAGCATATTGTGAGTACTCTTTCCCATTAAATTTTTAATATATTTGGATTTAAATAAGAAATTTTGAGGACCCATGTTGTGAAGAAAATTGAATTTACTTCGGATAATATTGTACTTGTGCAAATCTGTGCCTCTTGATGTTGATTAACCCTAGGAAGGTGTAAATAAACAGATTTCAATTGTATCTATACTTGGGTTGATTTGAGAATGTGAAACTCTGTGTTTGTGGAGTTGAATAATAGGAAGAAGATGAAGATGAATGTGTGAACTGAAACTCTTTAGCACGAGCTATATCACGAGTCGTTGGATCACCAAACGACTCGTTGTGTAGCTCGTCCTGAGTGGGAAAATTAAACCACTGAGGCAGTGTACCTCATTACTGACCTAACGACTCATTTCCTTTGGCAATGATTCATTGGGACTAGTTGTCAAGTACACTGGCCCAACTTGAGGGAAGTCCAGTTTGTGATAACGAGCAACCTCACGAGTCGTTGCTAGTGGCAACGACTCGTTTAGTCACTCGTAAGGACCACTGGGCACCAGCCTAAAAATGTTTTTTGTTTCATCTCATATTGCATACCAACGATGTTTCCACATGTATAATGGCTCCAAGAGGTACACCTAAGAAGGGCCCAATAAAGAAATAAGCACGTGAGCGCAGTCAACCTTCATACTGTAGACTGCATGATGATCCGTCCTCCTCTGAAGAGTCAAGTGGCTCTGAGGAAGGGTACGACATATCAGAGGAGCAGTTAGTGAGGAGGTCAACCAGGTCTAGGGCTCAACAAACTTCAAATCTGACAGCCCTGGTCAATGCACCCACTCCATTGGCTAGGGATCCGTCCGACACACTGATGATAATGCTAGGGCTACTGTTGCACTTGCTCCTGAGGCTCCCACAGCTGGGCTAAACACAGAGAGAGTTGACGAATAACATGCTCAGCGAGGGGACTCTGATAATGAGCTAACTGAGACCTCGGACACATCAAACGAGCAACCACGGAACGTGCGGATGTGGTTTGTTCATGGTATGCGAGCCATATATAATAGATATATTACTCCTAATGAGAAAGGCAATCTGAAGAGGAGCATATATGAGGAGCCAAGGCTGGTCACTATAGGGATGAAAGATCTGCCTGAGCTACAAGCGGTGTTCGATAAGTACAGGTTCGGGTGTTTGACCGAGCCATCAGGTAGCTACAGCCCGTGTTTAGTCCGAGAGTTCTATGCAGCTTATGCGGCCACATTGCAGCGGTTGGCATTAGGGGGTCAAGATTGGAAAAAGAGGCTCGCCTTAAATCAGGTGTTGGTGTGAGAGACTCCGGTAGATATATCTGAGCAGACAATCTCCAGGAAGCTGTATGGGCCAGATTATCATGCTCCGATGAACATGACAGAGTTCGACCACGGGCTATATGAGTTGAAGAAAGTCAAAAGCAAAAATTTGAATAGCTAGGAGCGCATCCAGCAATACACTCGACTGTCTTGGATAATTTCTATGAGAGGTTCGCTAGTTGAATGGCTACATGGCACAGAGTCGCAGATAAAGAAGGCCATACTGAACTTTTAGGAAAATTTTTGGTGGTCACTAGTGCGGCACAGGCTGGTACCAACCAGTAATGACAACATCCTCTCGCCTGACAGGGCAACTTTGGTAGCAAGTATAATGGAGGGGTATGCCATTAATTTCCTGCGGTACATTACTGAGGAGATTAGAGAGCGGGGATCAATGACGGTACTACAATACCCTTTCCCTGCCTAATTGTTAGACTCTGTCGGGAGTCAAAGGTGCCGGAGTTTCCATCAATTGACCAAAGAGTAGTGGTCCAGAAGATAACTGATATCGGGTTGATTTGAGATTACACAAACCCGGTATCGAGGATAAGGACTCAGGCAGTTGCATCTGCTGGAGCGACCATATTAGCAGAGGCATTTGGCAGCGGGATGCATACTAATGCAACATAGTTTGCTGATTTGGCGGCTGAGCCTATGGAGGGCAGAGAGACAGGTAGCCAACCTGAGGCTACAGATGCAGTAGATACCTCCACACCTGCCGATGTTCCAGAATCATCATCTATAGCAGCAGCCCTGAGACCGCCAGTTGTGACTGCACGAGCCACTACAGTCAGCCTAGTTACGGCTTCATAGGAGTTCTTAGTTGATATGTCTAGGATGCTAGATAAGGTCGAAAATAAGCAGGCACACACGACTATACAGGTTAAAGTTCTAATGGAG
>JACEIK010005842.1:13122-25330 GCA_018107945.1 Datura stramonium
TTTATAAAATCATTCTTATATAATAGTCTGTCTTAGTATCATTTCCCGTTGGTATATTTTTTCCCTTTTCTTGCTGGTCATTTATTTTGAATACTGAAATATGGATACTTCTTTGATTTTAAATTTAAGTAATTTTATTATTTTCTATAACATTTAAAAATAAAAAAATAGTTTTTATTTTCTTATATATAATAGCTAAATAAGATTACATATTAAATATTATTATAGATATATAACTGTTAGTTATTGTCATGGAGCAGCGAGGTGCTAGGACAACTGTGCTTAAGTCAAAACCATGTCAAGCAAAATTAAATCCACTATTATAAATTTAACTTATGTGCATCTGGAATAGGGTTGATCACTTTTTAGCAAGATGTATAAGGAGAGAAGAACACAATCTGAGGGTTGTTACTTTTCTACCTTTCTACTCTTTAATTTTGCATGTACTATGCCGAATCTTGCTATTCTTCTTAGAACATGAGTAATTAAAACCATTTTCTAGGGTTACAACTTGATATATGATTGTTTAGCAGACAATTGAATCGACAAACCTTGTTTAGCTTATTAGTAGTTCTTATATTCTTATTCTTATTATTTTAATGCTTCGCGACTATTAAGATACATCTATATTCTCATTATAAACTCGAGAGATGGATCATGAGCTACAAAAAAATAGGGAGTAAGATCTTTTTTTATTACAATAAATGTTTGATTTGTGGCTAGGATAGGAATATACCTAGATCACTTACTTGGTTACAAAATAGGAAGACATACATATGTGTTCGGATTGGGTTACCACATCCCCTCTTAATGATGTAATCATAGGACCAATTTGGATAGATTATTAGAGGCTCGAAATATCCTAATCATGTCATTATCCTTGTAAATCAACAACTAGATAAACAAATAAACTGATGAAATCGGATACTTTGCATGCTTGTGAATAGAGTCGTAACTTGTAATATTTCTCTAATCTATGGTCACCAATATTTACTTTCTTTCTAATTTTAATTCAGTAGATATATAATAATCAAATATCAACACCTCTTGGATTACATTAGCACTTGTCCTAATTTCACGGTATTAGATTTGATTTGAAGATTGCTAAGTCACAAGTCTTATGTGTACGATGTCTGGACTAACCAGTTTATATTACTTGAACAATCATGTACACTTGCATGTGACTTGAAATCGAATAAGTTTTTGGTGCCGTTGTCGGGGACTTAAACACTAGCAATTTTTACCAATCAATCTTTTACTACTTATTGTTTAGGTGTTGACAAGTTGAGCTTAGCTGTTAATTCTTATGGGTCCAATCTTAATTTTCTAACAAGCTGGCATAAAGGGGTGAAACAATCGAACAACAAGCTGAACCTGAAAGACTATTTCATCAAAGTCAAAAAGAAGCCGCTCTCAGGCAATATTATCAACAACAACTAGAACAACAATGAGAGCTTTTACCGATAGAAATAGCAACTGAGCCAGCACCTCCAATACAGGTCTGTGATGTGGAAATCCCACTTGCTGGCAATGTTACTTCTTGTATTCGGAGACCAACTCCGTGAGGTAGATTTGAGCTGAGGTAGAACATGATGCAACTTTTTGCACACGAGCAGGAAATTTACAGGTCTTCAACATGAGAACTTGCAGCAGCACCTCCAAACTTTTTTGGAGGTTAATGATACATA
Organism: Datura stramonium; assembly: GCA_018107945.1. Lineage (NCBI taxonomy): Eukaryota > Viridiplantae > Streptophyta > Magnoliopsida > Solanales > Solanaceae > Datura > Datura stramonium. The sequence goes on from JACEIK010005842.1 coordinate 14,811, forward strand.
TATACCATCCAGGGTATCAGAGGATTATGTGAGGCTCACTTGTTGCTCCCAACGCACGCACAAGCGTACGCAGTCGTACAAGTAATACAGTGGCCCTTTTAAGAGCCGAATGTCAAACCCACAGGGACTGGACTACTTCAGAGAATTATCAAGTTCAAGTATTAAGTTAACTTTCACAAGTGTTGATTTAAGATTTTTTGAATAATTATAATTAAATCTAGGGGTGATCACAAAATAATCGGAAAACAATACAAGAAGAAACTAGAGTTAAGACCTGACAATCATGCAAAATTACAATTCACATTGGTTCAAATATTTAAAATTCAGTTATTGTCTCACAGAGTTGAAATGCAGTGTTCATGGTCTTTCAAGCCTCTAAAAACAACAAACTAGTCTCACACCTACATCGTTGAGCGGGGATGTGACATCCTAATTTAAGCCCTCCATCAGACTCGAGCTGAAATGTCATCATGTCCTGCAGCAGTGGACCCATGGGATCTACCACCCCATACTTAGCATCTAACAACACATTGATCTTACTAAGATCTTTGTAGTGTGTGGGTGGGTTGATCTCCTGGTATACTATGAAGAACTTTTCTTCATCATTGACCTTCATTTTAAGGGTACCTGTTCGTACCTTTATGATTGCTCCTCCAGTTGCCAAGAATGGCAGTCCCAAGATAAGGGGTACCTTATCATCAACTTTAAAATTAAGAATGATAAAATCAGCAGGTGTAATGAACTTACCCACTTTGATGAGAAGGTCCTCAATTATTCCCTTTGGTGCCACTGTGGATTTGTTTACCAGCTGCAGCATTACTCATCTGGGCCTCGGCTTACCCAACCCCAGGGTGTTAAACAGAGATAGGGACATTAGATTTACTGCTGCCCCTAAGTCACAAAGAGACTTTATAACTTCAGCTTCACCAATTTGTACGGGGAGGATAAAACTCCCTGGGTCCTTGAGCTTTTTCGGCATATTGCTCATCATCCTATAGCTGCACTCCTCAGTAAGTGCCACCGTCTGGACATCCACCAATATAACTTTGTTGGCCACCACATCTTTCAAGTACTTAGTGTACTTTGACATTCCCTATAAGACATAAAGAAAAGGAAAATTGATGTGAAGTTCTTTGAAAATATCAAAGAACTTTTTAAAGCATTATTCCTCCTTGCTCTTCTTGAGCCTTTTCGGGAATGGTGGTGATGGTCTCTGTGCTGGCTGTAATGATGATTGTGCATTGTGTTTTACAGCACTCTAAGTATCTCCTCAATCTATTGATGGACCCTGTCTGACCAGCTCTAGTTGCACCTCATTTCTCTTTTCTTTCGGTGGTGCATCAACCAATTGCTTGCCACTCCTTAGACTGATGGCATTGACCTATCGGGGGTTTGTATTTATGTCACTAGGTAACCCTCCCTGAGGTATGGTATGCTAAGCAGTTGCTAATTGACCCATCTGCTTCTCTAGATTTCGGGTGGCCATCTGCTGATTTTTCAAATCTAAAGCCATCCTTGCTCGATTCTCTGCCAGTTGGGTTGAGTAGCCATAATTTTCTGCAACATCTCCTCAATGTTACTGCTGCTTGATTGGAAATTATTCTGCCTATTTTTCTACTGATCCTATTGTTGCTGAGGTTGCTGGTAGCTCTAACTTGGATTGCCACCTCAAGAAAAATTTGGGTGACTGCCAATTTTGATTGTAGGTGTTCCCATAAGTTTGATTGTTTCTCTAAACATTTCCCACAAAATTGATAGATTCTTGATTGGCCCCGCAAGAATTTGCATTGTGCTCATTATTACCACAAATTTTGCACCAGCTAGGAGCCTACTGAATTGCATTCACCTGTCCCGGTGGCTGGTTCATACTCAGTTTGCTGAATTGAGTCATCATCTAGTGCTACAGTGATGCTAGCTGTGCTGCTAAGGAATTACCACTTTCCATTTCTATTAACCCTGCTGCTCTCTTTCCTTCCCCTCTCGATGATTCGCTATGCCACTCTGGATTTCCTTGAGCAATCTTTTTCAACAAAGTGTACAACTCATCATATGTCTTCTCCAATGCTTGCCCATCCAATGTAGAGTCTAATAATATCTTTGTATGTGGGTCTAGACTCTCTACAAAGGTGTGGGTAACGCCTCATTGGACTGCTGGTGATGGGGGCAGTCTCTCAGTAATGACTTGAACCTTTCCCAAGGCAAATACAAATTCTCCTCTAGCCGCTGCTTGAAACTTAAAATTTCACTTCTGAGCTTGGTAGTCTTGCCTGAGGGGAAGAACCTGATGAGGAAATTCCTTGCTAGGTCGTCCCAAGAAGTAATGGAATTTGGTGGCTCATCCTTCAACCATCTCTTTGCCTCTCCTAACAATGAAAATAGGAAGAGGGTGAGTCGGACATAATCTGTTGACACTCCGGTGGGGACAAAAGTGCCATTGATCTCCAAGAAATTCTGTAAGTGCTACTGTGGGTCCTCACGTGTCATTCTAGTGAACTAGCCACTAGAATGTAATAGCTACACCATATTCAGCTTAAGCTCAAAGTTTCCTCCTGGCAAGATTTGCGGATACTGGAGGTCACATTTGTCGCTAATGGGATTGCCACTTCGCGAACTAGTCGGGCTGCCATTGGTTCAGGCAATAACGTTTCTTGCTCTGCTGGTGGATGATGTTGTAACTACTCCCGTAACCTCTTTAGCTTCCGATCTAGAGCTTCTCTTCGAAGAAAATGTAATTGGCGTTTAGGCTCCAACAAAGGTTCCGCCAACTCTCTATTCCTTGTCAGTTCTGCCAGGACAAACTGTTACCTGCAATAGAACAAACTAAGACCAAGTTTTTCAACACATAAAAAAATAAAAATCACACATAAACTAAAAATTCACTAAACACTGCCAGTCCTCGGAAACGACACCAAAAACTTGTTGCGCCCCAGCGCATGCGGTCGCACAAGTAATACAGTGGCCCTTTTAGGAGCCGGATTTTGAACCCACAAGGACTGGACTACTTCCGCAAATTATCAAGTTCAAGATTTAAGTTAACTTTCACAAGTCTTGATTTAAGAGATTTTGGATAATTATAATTAAATCTAGGGATGATCACAAAATAATCGGGAAATAATACAAGAAGCAACTAGAGTTAAGGCCTGACAATTATGCAATGCTACGATTCATATTGGTTCAAATATTTAAAATTCAGTTGTTCACAGAGTTGAAATGCAGTGTTCATTGTCTTTCGAGCCTCTAAGCACAACAAACTAGTCTCACACCTACATCATTGAGCGGGGATGTGACGTCCTAATTCGTACTATAGATGTGGTTTACGGAGTTTATGCCCTTGATTATGGACTTTCATACCTCTAATCATTTAGCCTAACTTAGCTTCACAACTACTTCTCTGAGTGGTGATGTGACAATCTAAGTCAGTGTCTAGCTATCATCCCATTTTATTAACCAAGCTAGGCAAATTAGGTATAATTTCTATCCTAACCGCGAATCCTATCATTAAGAAAAGAACTTTCTCCCTACATTCATTCATTCGTTCTAACCTAGGGTTGCTCTTTCGAGCTTTTGCCTAAGTTCAACAAGTTTGTTTTCATGGTGATCAAACATAAAAACAATAATCAATATAAATGTAGGACAAAACAACAACAAAACTCAAACCAAATATGAAAATCAAGCTATTACATTCATGTCATGTGGCCTCAACCCTAGAGGAAGGATTTTATCCACTCATGTTCATATAATTACTCCAAAACATTTTTAAAATAAGGTACTTACAAGAATAGGTACTTACAAGAATAGGTACTTACAAGAATAGTAAAAGAGAATGGAAGTTTTTGAACCCTAAGTAGAGTTTCCTTCGTTCTCCCTTCACTCCTTTCCGTTCCTCTAAAAATATTTCGTGATAAATGATTTTAGAAGCTAAGGGTCCTATTTATATTAAATGGGAATTTTCAATTTTTGGTCGGATATGGGTGAGCTTCGTGCCACGCTGCCCATTGTGCAATAGCAGCTCCGTGGACAAAGGCATCACGTAGGTGCACTGTAATGTGGGCAGTGGCAAGGCTTGGGCGGAAGTCATTGGGCATGGCATAGAAGCCATCACGCCTCTAGCGCGCCGTGACATGACTTGGACCTGCAGATCACCTGACATGGTACGTTTCCATTGCACAAGGCGTTTGTCTGGTGACATCTCTTCGCGCGCTTAGCCTAGGCATGGCGCAGCGCACGCACAGTGTGGCATGCTGCCTAGCGCGGCCAACCTTTCCTTTAGCATGTCATGTTGCCTTCAAGTGCTATCATTTCCATGCTTCTCCCTTGTGCCTTGAACATCATTTTTAGCCCCATCCTTAGCATATTACACCTACAAAATCAAGGCTAATCATGTTGGTTAGTTCCGACACACAATTAAACATAAATACATGAGAATGTAATCATATAAATTAACAAACATGACTAAATTAAGATATAAAATAGTACTTAAGCACATAATTATGCCCAAGATCATCACTCTATTTCCATTTTCTCTAATAAGGGAAGCGAAGAGATGGTTGAAGGCTGAGCTACCAAATTCCATTAGTACATGGGATGATCTTGCTAGAAAATTTTTGATAATCTTCTTTTCATCTAGGAAAACATCGAAGTTGAGAAGGAGATATTGGGGTTCAATGATGTGCTGTGATTTTACGGCACTTTCGACACTTAAAACCAAGAAACTATGCATATTTCGGGATGTTTATGTAGGTATGATTCGTTTTGTCTTTAATATTGCAGGAAAATAGGTTCGAAAGTGAAATGGGTGAAGTAAGGCTTAAAACAACTGAAAGGGAGGCTGCTAGTCATGTCATGAGTCATCGTCACTGTGCACGACTCATTGCCAAGGACGCGGGATAGGTTAAACTTTTGAAGTTAAAAGTACAGTGCACTTCACGGATTGAAGGCATGACTCGTTACATCTGGTAATGAGTAATGATGATAGTCGTGAAGACTGGGAGAAGGATGCCTGAAGAAATAACCAGTGAAGTTAATGGACGACACGAGTTGTTCGCTGAATGAGCGAATCGTTGGCAGATCACTGGAAGGAATCGTAGGGTGCATTGGATAATCGAAGAAGCTAGACCACGAGAGGCCTAACGACTTGTTCCTAGACACAACGAGTCGTTAGGTGGCCTGTTGCCACGATTGGGCCTAATGCTGAGGATGAATGTGCTTGACTGATCACGACTCGTTTGAGGTCCTAATGAGTCATTACTTAGCCCATGACCACTGACAACCTAAGTTCCAATTTTAATTAGGAAAAAAGGTTTTCTTAGAACTATAAATACCTTATTTAGGTTTATTTTCGTATGATAGTTTATTATTACAGAGTTTACGTGGATTTTGGTGTTGTGTAGTACTATTCTTGGTTCAAGAAACAAAGTTTACAATTTTGTTCTTGAGTTTGAGGATCAAAAGAAACATTGTAATTTTATTCATCGATTTTGGAATTTTATTCAATCCACTTGGTTTTCTTCTACGAATTTCTGTAAGTTGCAATCATGAATTATTCTTTATTTTGTGATTGTGATCGTACAAACATGAGTAGCTAAACCTACAAATAGGGTTGTGGGAACCATGATGAATTAACACACATCGGTAAAAATACTTAGTGATTCTTGAATGGATTTTATGCATGTATTGTTTCTCTCTTCATTTTAATTGATTCTTAACGGTTGCAAATGTTAGATATTGTCTTATTCTTATTCACCGGACCAAGGGGATAATGAATGGGAAAAAGAGTTTGACAATGGAGATTTGAGGCTATCAACCCTCATCTAATAGCTAGACTTTGTCCGGGAATAGCTAATCCGATATTAAGGGTAAGGGTTAGTTAAGCATACACCCGTATACGGATCAAGTTGCGTGGTGATAATCATCTAGATAGGTGAATTTAACTTACCAATATTGTATGCTAAACACCGGGATAGATCACTAATATAAAACCTTGTGGTTATGAAGTCATGGGGAACACAATCCTAGCCACCTTGTTAATTGAATACAAAAAAAATTGACGTAACCATCTTTTAGTTTCTACTATTGTTCATTATTTTATTTTTCAAAACTTCCCCCATAGGAAATAAGTAAGCCGATAGTAATATCTATTCACATTAACTTAAGTTCTTTCCATATTCCCTGTGGGATCGACCTCAACCTCTTAGTTGGGTTCTATATTTGACATCGAACGCTTTATATCTCAATTGCGAGGTATAATTTGGGCGACATCATTCAAGAAAGGAAATGGTGAGGATCTATACAGGGCATGGGAAAAATTCAAATCTCTCCTCAAATATGGCCTCCATCATCATCAAACTAATGGGGTTTTGGTCCACATATTCATTAAGAGTCTTAAGCCACATGAAAAGATTTTATTAGATTCTGCAGCAGGTAGACAAGCCTTGGAGAAGACTCATGATGAACTCTATGCCCTCCTTAATCGGATGACACAAGGTAACCCAAAATGGAATGTTGATAGGCACTGATCAATTGTGAAGAAGGTTGCATGAGTATTAAGAGGTTAGAAATTTCATTGTGTTGGTTGCACAACTAGCACAAATGTAGAATCTTATGAATATGCAATTCGATAAATTGAAGTTAGCTCAGTCACAGGGGTAAGTAAATGCAGTTCTATCAGTCCCGATATGGTGTGAAACATATGGAGGAGATCATTCCATTGAGGTATATGGTGCTAACCAAGATTCAGTTAATTTTGTAGGAAATGCTCAACATGGAGGAAATAAAAATTATGGAAACACTTATAACCCAGGGTGGCGTAATCACCTTAACTTCTCATGGGGTGGTAATTAAAACCAAAATCAGGGCTAGTACCAAAATCAATATAGACCACAGGGTCAGAGTCAACATGCACAACAAAACCAATCAAATGCTCAACCAAGCAAAGATAAGGTATTGGCAAAAATCCTAGCTAATCAGGAAAAGCTGGTGGCAGATAACACACAGATGGCACAAAAAAACTATAATTATGGGGTAAGAAATATTTAAAAGTAGGTGGGACATCTACCCGCAGCCCAAAGCACAAGATCTCAAGGGGTTTGCCAGGTGATACTGATCCGAACCTGAGCCAAGTATATGCAGTGACTACTCGGAGTGGTAAGGAGCTTGTGGAACATATTTGGAAAAAGGTAACATGAAACACCAATGGCATACAGAGGGATAACTGAGCTAAAAAAGTAGGTAAAGGCTCAAGAGGCATCATCTAGTGCAAGTCCTCCGCAACTTTTCCCTTAGAAATAAAGCAAAAGAATGAGACAGGTACATTAATCTGCCTCTAATTGATTTTTTGCAAGAAATTCAAAAATATGCTAAGTATGCCAAGGATATTGTGGTAAACAAGATTCGGTTAATCGAGTATGCTATAGTTGCACTTATTAAGGAGTGTACATCTAACGAGGGTAAACAAGTTTGTCAAAATGGTGATTTCTTAATATAATTATCCACCCTATTATGTATATGTTTTTTGGTACTTAAGGCTAAGGGGAGATTTCATGATTCCTCTCCCTTAAGCTAAGTGATAAGTTTTCAATTTTTTGAATTAGAAATTAAGCGATAATGGTCCTAAATATCTAATGTTGAGTCTGAGCACTCTAAAGTCTAAATACTCTAGCGCATGTTTAAGAATCTTTAATGAACCTATATATCCTAAGTGAGTCCATGAACTCTAAATGAGTCCGGGTATTCTAAAGATGAGTCCAAGCACTTTGGGTTAAGTTCAAGTACTCCAAGTTGAATTTGAGTTGAGTTTGAGAATTTTAGTTGAATCCAAGTATTCAAAAGAGGAGTCTGAGTATTCCAAGTTAGGTCCGAGTATCCAGAGTTGACTCCAAAATTTTGTAAGTCAAGTTAAGTTCTATGTTTCTCGAAGTCCCAAGTTTATGTTTAAGCTGCTAGACTCCAATAGTCTGTAAGTCAAGTTAAGTTCTAAGTTTCCCGAAGTCTCAAGTTTATGTTTAAGCAGCTGAGTCAAGCTAAGTCTTATGTCCCCTATTTTTAGTTGTTAGGGGTAATATGTTTAGCTGGTCCTCCAAGTTGGACCCATCTTCTGAGTCGGTTGTATTTCATTCTCTAGTTTGCTAGTCCAAGTATCGATTTTTCTCATTATGCTTGTTTTCCATTTTATTCAATCCCAGTATTGGAGCACGCTCTCGCTAGTCCAAGTATCAAATCAGCCATGGAAATCTTGGTCCGATTATTAGTTAACTCATATAAATCCTCATTTGAGTACCAAGTAGCCATACTAAAATCCTAGTATAAATATCAGGTACATACCGAGTCGATTCTCATAAACTCTGGTCTAAATATCAGAAGTGTTTGCATATAAGCCAGTTGAGTTATGTCTATGCACAGAGTTTTCATGAGGGGTAGTAGGTTATAGAGTTATAGATTGTCTCTCCCTACCTTATCTCTTGAGTTGTGTTCTGCTGTTATTTTCCATAGTTATATTTATAGTTCAAAAGTTATAGGTTGTTGTTATGTTCTCCCTGGTTCAATTATCTACGACATTATTTTATTTACATATTTCGTTCTTACATACCAGTACATATTATTTTGTACTGGCATTCCTTCGCCTAGGGACCCCTGCGATCATGTTGAAGATACATATAGAGGTTCAGACTGTCAACTGCAGTAGAAGTTCCTCTTCAGCAGAGAGTTGGTATGCTCCCCTTCTTTCAAAAGCTGAAGTTTGTTGGCTTCTGAGTTTCTGTTGTACAGTATTAGGCTAGGGCCTTGTCCCGTGCATTTTAATTTATGTAATCTTTAGAGACTTTTGTGGTCTAGTTGTATAGTTTCAGTTCAGTATGTGGTCGTGCTATCTTTCTGCAGTTTGTTTCGCAGTTTGTTTCAGTTCTATTGTGGCGTTGTCAACAGTTTATCTCTTGTTATTGTATTTTGAGGCCAGGTCATTCCCTATATAAGTTGTAGATGACTGTGACATATGTCTTGGTCAGCCTGAATGTTATAGTTAAAAATGTTATATAGCGGGCTTTCCAGTCGGTGAGGTTACGGAAGCCAGTCGCGCACTCCCAAGTTTTGGAGTGTGATAAACTTGGTATCATAGTAAATTCATGTTCCAAGGAGTCCACAAAGCCGTGTCTAGTAGAGTCTTGCTTATGGGTATGTTGTGTACCATACTTATAATTGGTAGGCTACAAAACATTTAGGAGTTGTTTCACTTCTTTGACTAATAGTTTATGCTAGAGAGCTAATTCATATGGTCTTTTAATGTTTAAATCATGCTTATGGTTCAAATTATACTAATGACAAGTAATATGGCTACGCATTTGATCAACACTACCGCTGGAGGGGGTACTAATCGCCCTCTTGATGATTAGGGAGATGAGTCAGAGGCTCAGAGCGAGTCTCCTGCTCGAGGTGCTACAGCCCCTCTAGCACCAACTAGGGTCACCATGGGTAGACACCCAACTATGCCAGCCCCAGTGGTACTTGAGGGTGATAGAGTTGCAGACCCTCCCTCATCTATTGCACCTCTTGCAGCCCCAGAGTTTTTGAGTCTGAGGGGTTGCCCCAAAACTAAGAGAGGGCGCGATTGGCTTTCGATACCTTAATGACCAAAAATTAGCTATATAACGTCTATAACTATAACACTCAAACCAACAAGGCCACCTGTCACAGTTAGCTATAGCTCAGAAATGGACCGACCAGGTCTCAACATACATAACTCAAGATAAAATGCTGATAAGGCCACAATAAAAATTGAAATAAACTGCGTAAAGCTAGCAAGGCCACATATTCAACTAAAACTATACAACTATACAAACAGTCCATAAAAGCCTCTAAAAGAGCAAAAAAATGAATACATGGGACAGGCCCCAGCTTACCCATATTGTATAACACAAAGACTCAAAAGGAAATAAGACCCCAACTCTTGGAAGAAAGGGAACATACCAACCTTTGCTGAAGAGCAACTCCTACTATAGCTGACAGTTTGAACCTCTATCTTCACCTTCAACACGATTGTAGGGGTCCCTAGGTGAAGGGACGTCAGTATGAAAAATAGGTACAGTTATATAAGACTGAAAGCTATAAATAGAATAATTCCAAAGATAACTGGACTAGAGAAGGGAACATAAGCACAACCTGAAACTCTGGAACTTGTAAATATAAAAAATGGCAAACAACAACTGAATATGACTCCGAAGATAGGTTAGGGAGAGATAATCAATAACTTTGTAACCTACTACCCTATATGGAGTCTCCGTGGATAAGCATAACTCAACTGACTCAAATGCAATCACTTTCAATATTTGAACTGGAGTTAATGAGAATTAGCTCAGCGGCTACCTAATACTTGGACCAGGATATTGATCTGGGGCATATTTATATGCCCAAGTGATACTCAAATGCATCATTTTTGCCTTGTTTATCCAACAATGTTTGTACATTCTCATGTGAATTGTAGGAAAGTGTGAATTTATACTAACCAACATGATTAGCGTTGTTTTGCAGGA
>JACEIK010005842.1:34763-56116 GCA_018107945.1 Datura stramonium
CAGTCCCTGTGGGATCGATACTTGGCTTACTTGAGCCACTTACTACTTGTTCGACCACGTGCACTTGCGTGTAGTCATCCAGACAGCCGAACAGATATATGTATGGCTACTTGACACTCAAACTAGGATTTGTTAGAGTTACCTGATACTTGGACCAGGATTTTCATATATAGCACCTCGCACCGTCAACCATCTGATAGTTGGACTAGAGAGGGCATGCTCCGATACTTGGATCAGATAAAATGCAAAACAAGCATAATGAGAGAAACCGATACTTGGACCGATAAATTAGATAATGCAATGTAACTGACTCAAAGGATGGGTCCAACTTGGGGACCAACTAAATGTCATACTCCTGACGACTGGTAGGAAGAGACCTGTGATATGACTTAACTTAAAGTAGTAGTTTTGAACTCAAGACTCGATAAACATGGAACTTAACTTGACTTCAGTCTCTGGGAGCCAAGTCTGGATACTCAAACCCAACTTTGAATACTCAAAATAAACTTGGAATACTCAGATGTCAACTCAGAGTACTTAGATTAAACTAAAATTCTCAGACTCAACTCAAATTCAAGTTAGAGTACTTGGACTTGACTTAGAGAGATTGGACTCGTCTTTAGAATACTCAGACTAATTTGGAGTTCTTGGACTAACATAGGATACTTAGGTTCATTTAAGATTCTTAAACATGCTTTAGAGTACTTAGACTCAACTTTAGAGTGATCGGACTTATCATTAGTTACTTAGGATCTACCTCGCTTAACTTAGGATTTGGGAACTCAAAAACTTATTACTTAGATTAAGGGAGAGGAATCATGAAATATCCCCTTAGCCTTAAGTACCTCAAAACACATACATAAGAGGGTGGAAAATTATATTAATAAATTCCATTTTGACAAACTCGTTTACCCTCACTAGGCTAGCATCATTTCTTAGCTTAGTCTTCATTCATGCATTGTCATCTTAGCCTTTTTACTACCTTTCACTTAGCAAACAGAACCTTTAAAAAGATTAATATCACATATATGACATAATTTAAAGGACCAACTCATAATGCCTGCACTAAGGGGTCTCCAGACTTAGTTACAGCGACGACAATTACATTCAATCGTCTCATCGACAAGCTATAATATTAACACGTTAATATCATTTCAATATATAACTCATGACCTTATGAATAGATCAAGATACTTATTTTAACAAATACAAAAGCACACTCGCTCGATATCAACTTACAAACTTAATCGTGTGCAAAGAAGGACGAAGGGGCACTTTATATACCTTAATAAATCAACTCTAACTTGCAAACGACCTTTCTTTCAAACTTCTACTTTAAGATCCTTCCAACTTCAACTTTCAATCAAAATAATCAGCTAATTCACTCCATGAAATTCTAGAAAAAAATTACGCAGCACATGCCACAAGAAGACACAACAAGATCACACATAAATCACAATTTCCTCCAAGATTTTCTTCACAAATCTCATAGAAAACAAAGGTAGAATTACTTACCCTTACTTTAAGATATAGTATTAAAATATGGAAGTATTATCCTCTAACTCCTCATCCTAGAAACGTACCAAAATGCAGCAACAAGCTAAAACAGTCCAGTTGAAATGCTCCCCATAACGTCTCGAAATACTACTCGAAAGAGCTTGCCATTTGGAGGGGATTTGGTGACTTAATTTCACTTCAATATTGCTGGAAAATAGAGAGAAATATGGGAGACTAAGTTAGCAGGTCAATATAAAATGATGGAATGAATTGACAACATGGAAATTTAATATATAAAGAGGTAGGGTGGTGGAGGCACTAAGGCAGCGCCGACTCGTCATTGCTTGACAGTGCCTCACTAAAATGCCTATAACTTTTTACTCCAAACTCCAATTGAAGAATGATTTGATGTTTTGAAAAATAGTTTCAAAGAGATTTAAATTGATAGGTCGTAGGATGTATAACTCATTATAGATTAGGATATATGACAATTCCAATTTAGATCATATATGAGACTTATTAAAAATAGTTTCTCGTAATAAAATTGTGAAATCAATATTTTGTTACTAAGCTCCCATTGGCCTAAAACTTTAATTTAATTATTTAATAACCTTTATATTTTCAGTTCATGATATTACCACTAATTTGGAATTTCATTCTCTCGACACTTCTATGACGCAATCCATCTCCTTAAATCCCTTAACATAACATACAAACATCAAATAATCATCAAAAAATTTTCTGAGGTGTAACACTACCCGGGAAGATATGTATATCGTGCTGATATAGGCATTTGCCCAGAGGGTAGCAGATTTGATCCGTTATTTAGGGGATACCCATAGGGGGAGGGAGTAGAGAAAAAGGGCTAGGACTGCGAGATATTACAAAGAGTCCTGAGGAGACCTAGGGGCTCAGTCATCTAGGAAGTCGGCTCTACTAGTTGAGAGTGCTCCACCCAGTTGCAGGGACAGAGGAGGGATTAGGGTTCAGCTTTATCTCATTCACGATATCAGGAGAGGCCTCATATGACCCATGTGCTCGGTGCGGTAAGACTCATCCAGGATAGTGCTGTCAGGGTCAGAGTGTATGCTATCATTACGGACATCTTGGTCATTTAATGCGACAATGTCCAATGAGAATCAGAGGCGGCATTGCACAAATAACATGATCAACAACTGCTTTCTCTCCTTCAGTTCGTCCATCTAGACCCGAATCTCAACCTGCAACGGGTCAAGGTAAAGGCCAAAAAAGAGAGGTATCCAGTTTAGGGACCACATAGAATCACTTTTATGCTTTGGATGGTTGCCAGTACAAGGAGTCTTTATTTGATGTAGTTACAAGTACATTATTTGTCTTTTCCCGTGCAATATATGCTTTGCTTGATCCTAGTTCTACCTTTTCCTATGTTACACCATTGGTTTGTTCCTGAATTGTTGTTTAAACTATTTGTTGTTTCAATGCCTATTGACGAGTCTGTTTTAGCTAGAAGGGTTTATTGAAACTGTACAGTATTAGTGAACGAAAGACCTACAATAGCTAACTGATATGTTCTGGTTTTATGACACTTTCAACACTTAAAATGAAGGAAATATGCTAGTACTTAGGCATGTTTATATTGATATAAGGTATGTTTGTTGTTGTTGTTACAGGGAAAATCAATTCCGGGAGTTGGATTAGTGAAAAAATGTATAAAAAGTTAGAAAAAGACTTTCTCGGAGTCACAAAATGAACCGTACCATTTGGGTATGAGTCATTACTATTTCCCGTGATAAAGAACCAGAGAATTCACAAGTGCAGAACCACAGGGTACGACAAGTCATCATCAGTCGTAACATCATGGTATGACTCATATTGAAGGCTCGTAGCTAGAAGAAAAGAACCAACCAATTTACATCTTTACAGCACGAGTGGATATGATGGGTCGTACCAACATAATACAACTCATAGTGAGGGTCTGTAGTTTAAAGATCAGAAATGTGGAGATTCAAAAGTCCTGACCACGGATGATGGGTATGACACGTAGTGACTTATCACGATTTGTTCTAGGCAGTTGTACTTGAGGAGATCAAAAGCTTCCAGCCATGGTACGATCAATGACCACGACTCATAGCCTCCTGGTATGACTCGTAGGTCATCTCGCCGCTGCATTCCTTGTTAATTTAGGAAAGGATTTTAAATAATTGTATAAATACTTTCCTTGTAGTTTCTACTTGATGATTATTATTAGACCAATAGTACAGTATTCTTGGGAGTTTCATAACACTTCTTGGAGACTGAATTATGTTGTGATATTCGAATAATATTCTTTCATCAGTGTGTTCTTAATTTTGAAGATTAATTTTGCAATTGAGACTTGGGATATAATTCTTTCAAGATTATTAGTCTGTAATTATGATTTCTTCTATGTTTTCTAATTTTTTTCTTGCAATTATGAGTAGCTAAACTCCCACAACTAGGGTTGTGGGAACCACGGTGGAATAAAGAAGTAGGGCTAACTCAAAGTGATTCTAAACCAATACGAATGTGTGTATTGTCTTTCCCTTCATTATAATTGTTTCTTAATAGTGCACAATGTTAGAACTTGCTTGTATTCTGTACATGCTTGAATCTAGAGAATTAGAGATTAGGAAAATAGAATTACAACAAAGACTTGAACTATCAACATTCAATTAATAACTTGAACCGCGGTCGTGGGAAAGTTAATTTTGAATCATTGATAAGGGTTAGTTGGAAACGCTCATGAGACCTAATCCGGTGAATAAGTACAATCATCAAATATGGGCGAATAAGCCCTTTAGATGAACACAACTTATCGATTCTACAAGATAAGTATTGGGATAGATCACAAGTGTAGCAGATCCTACATAGTATGAATTCATGGGGAAAACTTCCCTAGTTAATTGCATATTTTTGATAACAAACACAAATTCACATCATTGTTACTTATTATTTCTACAAAACCCCCCTTAGGAAATAACTGAACTAAAAGCGTAAATAATAACATTAGTTGAAATCTTGATCATATTCCTCTTGGAACTGACCCCAAACCTGGTTGGGTTCTTTATTTGATGACAACTGCTAAATACTTCTTTTGGGGTGTACTTTGGACGTTATCAAAAATGTTGTCAATGCTAGGGAATACAACTTAGGTTAGATCAATTGCTTTTATTTAAGCTGTAGTCTGTATTTCCTCATTTACTTTTGCTTTTGTTTTTTTTGACTTAGGTTACCACTTGGTGAATGCCAAGTACTTAGAGTAGTGGAAAACCCCTAATTCTAGTTGATAAACAATTTGAATGAATACTACAGAAGATGGTTGATATTGAGAATCCTAAACAGATGGAAGCCAGAGTAGCCAATGAAGCTCGGCGAGCTAATGAGGCCTATCAGGTGGAGTTGGCTCACCAAGCTGCTCTTCAAGCTGTAGATGAGGCCTAGGAGGAAGTAGATAATGCTGGCCGAAATAGGAGGAACAGAGGTCGTGAGATACCTCAGTTCCACAGATATGCACCTAACTTTGATAATGATGATGATCCGGATATTGATGAAGCTAGGTCAACATGAGCCATTATGCCCCCACCTCTTCCTGTTGGGGGATAAATTTGATATCACTATCATAATGATCTAGTTGTTGAATATGAAGGGAGTTTTTAGTGGTAATGCTGCTGCTGATGCAAATCTCCACTCGATGAATTTTGTAGGGATTTGCAAGGCATACCGGTTGCCAGTAGTTAGCTAGGATGCAATCCGACTACGACTCTTTCCATTATCTCTAGCTGGTGAAGCTACTCTATGGTTATTGGAGTTACCAAATGAATCTTTCACCAATTGGAGAGAAATTAAGCATGCGTTCTTGGAAAGGTTCTTTCCACCTTCAAGGATGATGCAACTAAAAGGTAAAATACATAAATTTCGATAGCTCAAGACGGAGGCACTTCATGAGACATGGCTGTGGTTCATTAAGAAGTTGAATAAGTGCCCAAATCATAAAATTCCGATTGAGAGCTTGCTGGAAATATACTATAGATCCTTGAATAAAAACAACAATGCAGTAGCAGATACGGTAGCAGGTGGAGCATTGATGAGTCACTCATGGGAGGAAGCAATAGAAATACTTGACAGAGTGACCAAAACCAACAGGGTCTGGCATATCAGAAAAGCTGAGGTATCCGTGGGCACATATGCAATTGGGATGACTGCAAAGTAGTGCAGAAAAGAAGAGGAGCATGATCAGGAGATAACACATATGAGAATATTTATTGACCTTCTCACGAAGCATATCATGGGATCTGAAGCTCAGAAGGTTAATGTAGTGGGAGCTTAGGGTCAGGAGACGGGGTATGAGCACTCTAATTCTGAGGAGGAAACAAACTTCTTGGATAACCAAGTGGCGAGTTTCTGGGCCAACTCTCAAGGGTCGAATCAAAACACTTAGTGTCAAGGCTCCGAGAATCAAGGTTGAAACCAATACAGGGACAACTACAACAACGCAAGGTACAGTGATACGAATAGAGGTCAAGATTTGGAAGGTGATTGGAGGAAATATGAAAAATACCATAATGATTGTACTGGACTATATGTTCCTCCAAAGGCTCGTGAGGGTGATTCTGAAATTGTAAAAATGGAGAACATAATGGCTAAGTTACTGAAAAAGGAGAAGTCAACTGATGATCACCTAAAGGACATTCACAGAGACATATCTGACATGAATCAAAAAGTTGAGTCACATGCCACAATGATTAAACAGATTGAGCCACAGTTGGTCCAGATGTCAACATCCCTGGACCAGAGGTAGAAGGGTAAACTCCCTAGTAACATGGTCCAGAACTCGAAGAATGACAGTCACAACATGGTTGTAACTACTAGGAGTGGAAAAGCAAAAGTCGACCCACCTATTCTTTTTGAATTTGAGATGGCCGAACCAAAGGCAGTTGATGTAGATGATGAGGCTGAGGTTGAAAACCAGATGATTGAAGGTAGTGCAGCGTTGACAAAGTCTCCAGTTTCTGAAAAGGTGACTGTCTTTAAGAAAGGGAAGGAGAAAGAGGTCCCACAAATGTTCGGGTCTATCCCACGACCTCCTCAACCTTTCCCTCAATGAATGAAGAAGAATGAAGATAAGGGGAAATTTCACAAGTTCATATCTATGCTAAAGGCATCTGTCTATGAATATTCCCCTAGTCAAGGCATTAGAGAAGATTCCCGACTATGCTAAGTTTATAAAGGACTTGGTGACTAGAAAAAGGTCTGTGAGCTTTGAGACAGTTGGAAATTTGCACTATTGTAGTGCAATAGCCTCAGAGGTTCTTGTACAGAAGAGAGAAGATCCAGATGCCTTGACCATCCCATGCACTATTGAAGATGTTAACTTTTCAAAGACTCTATGCAATTTGGGAGCTAGCATAAACTTAATGCCGCTACCAGTGTTTAAACAGTTGGGATTAGGAGCCCCCACACCAGAAACAATACGGCTACTGATGGCGGATCACACATTGAAAAAGCCTATGGGTATCCTTTATGATGTACTGATAAAGTTTTAAAAATTTATATTTCCAGCTGACTTAGTGATTCTAGATTGCGCAGTAGATTTTAAGGTCCCCAATATTTTGGGGTGACAATTCCTTGCCACTGGGTGTGCTCTAGTGGATATGGAAGCTGGATATCTGATGTTCTAATTGAACGAAAAAGAGGTCACTTTCAACCTATGTCGGTCGATGAAGCAATTGCGTGAATTCAGAGTGGTCTTAGTGATAATGTTTGAATAGGAGTTCCTTGATGAATTTTGAGTAGTTAAGAGACCCATGTCGTGCGGCGATGTTAAATCAGGTGCAGCATGGGAGGAAACCCACAGGGTAGTTTGGTGAAGCCTAAGTAACAAAACTACTTGCGTCGTGCCGTGATATTAAATTAGGAGCTTCTTGGGAAACAAACCAAGTACTTTGGTTTATTGAGATTTTTCAGGACTTATGTGTGTTGAAATATACAAGTTCTACAGGGACAAAAAGTTTAAAATAGAGTACTAGGCTAGGACTACGAGCCACAGTACGGGTCAAATGATGATATTACAACTCGTAGTCCTAGATGTACTGAGAAGCTGGCCATAACAAGTTCCAGAAGTTCACACTATGGCGGGTCACTATGAACCGTACATACATGGTACGAATCGTAGTACCTACCTTCATGATGAACTCCCGCAAGTTCCATATTGCTGAAGTCCCGACCTACAACTCTTGGTATGAATCGTAACAAGAATTCACAGGTCCACAGGAAAGTTATTTGATCCCCAAGTACGAAAGGCAGGAATAAGTCATAGGTCTAACTTATGACTCATGGTATGAGTCGTGGTTAACTATTAATGGACATGACCTGCGTAAACCAACTTGACCCAGACATTTAAATCTGCCCCAAGGCTTCTTAAATCCAATTTGGTTTGAAATTCACGACACATCACCACACATATCCTCTTCATTACTCCTCACTCTAACCTTAACACACTCCCACTTCCAATTAGCATAAGTTTTCAAGTAAATTTAAATCATAGAGTTGTATTTTTACTCCGAACCCAAAGCAACGAAGCATTGCTCAAGAATCTCTCAAGTAAGTGAAAATTTCTATGGCTTCTTCTTGCTAGTTTTGGCCGAATGATGCCTATGCTACTCCATTTGTTGAAGGGATTGGAGTAACATGATAAGGAAATAATGATATTGATATAAAATAGGTTTATAGAGCGCAATTGCTCTATAGGTTTGAGTTTCTTGTAGGTAGGGTGTTAATGGGGGAAAATAAAGTGTGGGAATTGTAGTGGGTATTTGAAATGCACTATATACATGAAATTACGGGGTGGTGAAGTCTGAGTAATCACCCCAAAACATGTTATACATTGAAATTTTTAAGAACAGGGTTGAGGACAGGCTTCACGAGCCATCCTACGACTCATGGTATCTTATCACAACTCATAGGATGGTCTGTTGGGACTGTCCCACAAGCCTCACAGAATAAGTAATCATACGTGATGTTGTGTGAATTGTGGTATCTCACTATGAGTCTTATCAAGTAATCTTATGAGAAAATCATAGAAGAGTCACTTATAGAACACTGAGCATGACATATGGTACGACTCGTAGGATCCCATCACTGGTTGTAGTATAGAGTCGTACCAAAACATAAAAATTTGAAACTCGCAGAAGTTAACTCTGCAACCCTCAGTATGAATTATGCAATCTTTTTACAGGTTGTACCATGGATTCATACTTGTGGACTTGAAATATCACAACCCATAGTATGAATCATACCACTATGATATGAGTCATACTGATGAGGAGTAGTGAGAAACTAGAGATATCTTTTTGCTTACACAATCTTGAATTATATATACTGATCCCATCTTCATAGGTACAATGGAACATAAAGGACAATCAAGAAAAATGCACAAGACAGCAAGGTCCTAGAAGAAATAGCATCCCAAAGAGCACTGAGGGATGAGGCCTCTTTATTTGAGTAGAAGGCAGACTCACCTAGTGGTTCGGTGGAATAGTGTGACATCAACAAAAATGAAATTGATGAGCCACAAACTACTTGGGCACAGGTAAAATATAGAGCTATGGTGCCCTCGGCCACTCCGGTAGCAACTTCCTAGTCTGAAGAGGGAGAGGGTGAAAAGAGGAGTGAGTTAGGAAATGGATCAAATGCAGAAGAGGGCTCTGATGAGGAGGGGTCTGGTAATAAAGGATCTGGTGATTAGGAGGCCGATAAAGGGGCCGAAGAGGCTAGTGACGAGGAGATCCCATTCACAAAAAGACGCACTACCAAATGGAGTATACCAGGATCATGGGAGACTTATGAGCACAGTATCCAATTGACATCAAAGGGGAACCCAAAGAGAATTGTACATGAGGAGCCTCGAATATTGACTGGGGCACTAAATGAGGTTGAAGGGTTGAAAAAACTCTTTGATCATTATGACTTCAGGTGGATGACATAGACCCCTAACATATATAGTGTTGAGATGGTTTGAGAGTTCTATGCTGACTACTTTGCAACACTGGAGGTGCAGACACTAGTAGGGCAGAAAGTGAGGGATCAACCCAAGCTTTACAGTGTGGTTGTCTGGGGGAGGACAATAAACATCTATAGAAGGACCATTGCCAGATTTGTATATAGGTTAGACTTCCTAGAGTAACTTGCCACCCCAAAATATGCTTATCAAATAGAGGCATTGAAAAGCATTAAGCACCTGAGTGCAAAGAAGTGAAAGATGCATGTCAAGTGGTTGGACAATGTCATCATCGGGGCAAATGAGGAAGCTGAGTGGGTGACTAGTGGAAGGTAAGTGACAAAGGCTTCGCTGAACTTCACAGAGAAAGCTTGCTAGACACTAGTCCGACACAGATTGGCACCAACTACAAATGATAATACACTGAGTGCTGATCGATCCAGGTTGGTGGATTGAATTATGTTAGAGTATGTGGCAAACATTTCGAGGATTATAGTTGAGGAGATCCGAGATATAGCTCTTGTACTGAGTACTAGCTTCCCATTCCCAAGCCTTATCTACTAGTTGTGCCAGGAGGCTGGTGTTAGGATGATAAAGGAACTTGACGTCCTGACTGGAGGTATGAGGATAACTGATATCACACTGATCAGAGATAAATAAGCCCAATGGGTCAAATCAGAGGTTAGACAACACTCCTAGCACCCATACTGAGTAGGGGTGAGCATGTTGATGCCCTTGCTCGAGTAGAGTAGAATATTGAGATAAAAGCTACTTAGGTTAGAGATACAATAGCCACACTGAGTACATCAACCGTTCCAGTGTCAGTTGTTCCAGGACAGACACCTACAAGATATATCATGGTGCCTTAGGAGTTTCTACAGAAGATGGCAAAGCGGCTGACCCTCACAGAAAAGAGAGTGAGTATGCTCAAGGATTAGGTCAATCCATGAGTCAAGGCTGAGATCTAGGAGGCTGCTAGAGTACTACATACCAGGCTTGATGGTTTTGAGATATGGCTTAATGACCAATTAGTAGGTATAACCGATATTCAAAGCATGTAGGATGAGCTAGAAAAGTTAATGAGTGAGGTCACTGAGTTGTCATCCCAACAGCCAACCATACTACCGACACCGACCATTGCACTGTTTGGTGAGAGGCTCTATGAGGAGTTGGATATTGGCAATTTCTAGACCCATGAGCCGGCTGCTAGAGATAAGAGTAAGCGGAAGACACCTAGGGTGGAAGAAGAGGAGACCCCAAGGGGAAGGATAAAGAGATCTAGGAAGGAGCACAAGCAGGCATCAGTAGCTAGTCAGCAAACTCATGACCTACACATGAAGGAGATGCAGAAGAGAGTGGGAGGAGCAGGGAGCTCTACTACTGTGCTCAGTCAGCTTGTGAGTGGTAACGACCCTTCAGGTGAGCCACATTCAGCGCAGAGGACTACTGAGGTTATTGGGGAGATCGAGATCACTGATGGGGTAGAGACAACCACCACCATTACTACCGTACCATTGAGTGCGCCAACCACCACTAGCTCCAAGATTGTTGAGGTAGAGAGTGTGCCACCACACTTACCTACTGAGGCCCTTAGGAGTGGCTAGAGCACCACAGGTATTCTCTTACCCCGATTTTATTTGACACTTTGGGGACAAAGCATATTTTTTGTGTGTGTGTGTGGGGGGGGGTTACTTCTTTTTGTTTCACTTGAGGGTTTTTGTTATCGTATTTATTTGTCCTTGGGTATGCTATCTAGTAGAACTGACATGTTTAGGATATATGTTTTGTTTAATTAAAAGTAATCTAGGAGTACTTAGCAGCCGGGTAAATGCATATGTGTTTGAATTTTGAAGATTTTGAAAAATAACCCCCTTCCTTTAAATATTTGTGATGATCTGTGTGTATGTGTACTATAAAGCATGACCAATGTGGATCTTTTTGTGGCATTAGAGGTATGATCAAGATAATTGTAGCTTAATTGTGCATGAACTCAATAGGTAGTAGTGTGTGATATAACCTTGTGCCACGAGAGAGTGAGGTACTTACTTAGTTCCCTTCTGTGTGTGTAATTCAGAACTTTCACGGTTAGTCTTGCTTAGGTGAGAAGACAGTTGGTTAGGAAAGGATCATAGGCCATTTTTGATTTATCTCACTTTTAGCCTAAATTTTCTTACCAAATGAAATAAGTATCCATTGATCCAAAAGCTTGAGCCGAAATTTGAATGTTTCTTTGATTAGCCCATTCACCTTCCCACTTATTTATAATGAACCTATTTTGGACCTGGTACTTTCTTGGACATTGTGAACCTCAACTTAAGAAAATGCCTAAGTTGAGGGTGGCTACTATAGGGGTGCATAAATTGCATGGGGTAAGGAAGAAAGAAGCTAGATAGTGAAAAGAGACGGGTGTGGTTGAGAAAGAAAAAAAAGAAATAAAAGAAAAGTAAAAACAAAAAGAAAAAGAGAAGAGTGAAAAGTGAAAAACAAACCACACCTGTAAGTTGAAAATAGAATGAAAAGGGAGAAAAGGAGAAAAAAGGTTGGAAGTGGAGCCAGAAGCAGTGTAGTGCCAATAAGGGTTGAGTCACTTTATTCATATGTACCATACCCGTCCCCTAGCCTACATTACAAGCCATTAAAAGTCCTATAGTAATTCTAATCCGACTGTCTGAAAAAGCAAAGTAAAGAAAATAAGGGCAAGCCTATGGTATCACATACACAGTGTATGAACTTCTTTGTGAGAGTGAGTGCTTTATTGCTAGTCCTAGTGTCTGATATACATAGGATTGTGATTGTATCAGACTTCATTTGTTTTGAGGGTACATGGGTTATATTATTAACTTTTAGTTGTCTATATAGGTAACATTAGTGCATGCTCAGTTGTCTGGTGATAATTTGATGCCATCTGTAGATCCCTTTGTGTCATGATGAGTAGTTTTATGTGTGCAAAACATTCTCAATTTTGATTGTTTTAGAGGGGGGTTGATAATTGATAATGATCATATGTCCATGTTTTTAATATGTTGGTTGTGAGACTTCCAGGCTACTGTCTAATTAAATATCATTTATGTAGTAGTTTTTATTTGCCTGAGGACATGCAAAAGTCTTAAGTTGAGGGTGTTAATATGTCATGGTTTTATGGCACTTTCGACGCTTATAACAAAATAAATATGCTAGTACTTAGGTGTGTTTATATGGGTCGTACCAACATAGTATGATTCATAGTGAGGGTTTGTAGTTTAAAGATCAAAGCTATAGAGATTTAGAAGTCCTAACCATGGATGATGGGCACGACTCATAGAGACCTATTGTAACACTATAAAAGTCCCTAAGACTAGGCCTTAGATTTGATGTTTGACCATGCAGAGAAAATTGGAAAATGCCCTCAGAACAAGCCTCAATACGACTCATAGGAGGATTGTACGAGTTGTACCAAGGACTCGTAGTATGAAGACTTGAGGGTTCAACAAAAGTTTAGAAAGAACCACGAGTGGATCCTACGATTCGCACCTAGATTGTGCGAGTCATAGTGATGGTCCGTAGTAGGGAAAATCGAAGAAATGCTTAGGAAATCTTGGGTAACCACGCGCCATAGTAAGACCTGTTCTAAGGTAGCATCAACCATTGTTGGCGTTCATGGTAAGAGGTCCAAAGAATGACCAATTTGGATTGGGAGATACGAGCAACATGTAACAGATCATAGGATCATGGTACGGTTCATACCATCTGTTCGTGAGTCGAGATATTATAACACCTCAGACTTTCAGGCTAAGTTTGGAATTATTCTAGGTATGTGCATAGATCCGAACCTGATGAATTTATGAAAACAGTATATTAATATCAATTTTTTAAGTGTAATAAAAGAATTGGATACAATTTAAGGTCATAGGGAACCTCTAGCATAAAGTGGAGTTGAGAGCTTTCCAACTGATTGAGTTTTTCATATAAGTTCTTACAAAGGTAAATTTTAAATGACCATAACTCCCATTTTACGAAGTGTTTTTGGATAATACCACATATCACATTGATACTTCCAACGCATCCAACCTTGTATCAATTGAAGTTCAGAGTTAAAAGTTATGGCCAGTTTAGTGAAGCACTGTCAGGTGTGACGGACAGGCCTAGCCCTGCAACCACGAGTCATGGTACGACTCATACTAAGAACCCGTAACAGGAGTTTCAGCAAGCTGTTAAGCCTCCCAGAAGCCACGAATGGCATACCATGACCCATGGTATGTCACCACGAGTCATGGTACGACCCGCAACACTAGACGGGCAAATTATTAAGAATGTTTCCCCGGGGTATTTTTGTAATTTTCTATTCTTTAAACTCCTAAACTAGGTCATTTTAGGATTTATTTTGGACAAATGAAAGGGAATTTCCTAGCCCAATCCCTCATTCCACTCAAAACCATCCACAAGTCCTCTTCTCCCTTCTTCTCTCAAGGCTCATGAAATAGTTTCCTCTCCAAGGTGCAGTAAGCTTCAAGATCTTTAGGGGGATCTTTCAACTAGGTATGTGGGACTACAACAAGGATCTTCTTTCATCCATGTGTCCGAACTAATTTCATAAACCCTAGAATCTTCAATTCTCTAGTAAAGCATGTCTTAGGGTTTCGATTCTATGGATGAATTCTCTTATGTTAGTCATGTCTTTCAAGCTCCGTATGATCAATATCTATATATGTTCATGATTCTTTTCTCAAATTCATGATTTTTGTCCATGATATGATAATAACATGATTTCTAAGAATCAACCGTGATTTAACACTGTTTTCAAAAATATGGTCCATTTGATATAAATGATTCTCCCATGAGTACAATACATATGATTTACACTATGATTTGGGTATATGATTTAATGAATTTAGTATGATTAGCACATTTATGGTTTTGTAGACTCTCAGGCCTCTTTCTAGTTAGAAAGTAGCCTTGACCAATCTTAAAACATTAGTTTTGAGCCCTCAGTATTAGAATGTTCATGGTCCTTTAGGCTCTCGGGATCCTTTTTAGATAAAGTGATTCCAACTAGCCTTAGGAAATCATCTTCAGATTATTAGTTTACATCTATCCTTATGTTTAGTTGGAAGTAGCACTTAGCACCGAGTAAGACAGGGTTCTAGCTATTAGAATCCTCGCTAGTAAGATGTCTCCCTCACCTCAATAGGCGCATGCAGGGGCCGTCGTTAGTTGAGATTGTCTCCTTGAATTCACGAGTGATATCACGCCAGTCATGGTTCTTAATCTTGGCAAGGTACAAACACCCTTCCAACCAAGGTTATAGGTCGGGCTCCATGAGGCTCACGTTGGAGTTTGTCGGTTAATAGACTCTCCCATAGTATAGTTTATGTTTTAGTTCAGTGCAGTTATGTCAATTATAGCTTTCGGTTTATGATTTTAGATTTAATCTTCAGTACATGTACATTACCCTAAAACTAGATTTAATTGTATTTCGTCAAATGTTTTCAAACTAGCATCCTATGTCAGTATTCATGCATCTCAAAAAGGGTCTTTGTACTTTACTTTAGCTTATGTATTCAGTCATGTTTATGTACAGTCTTCTTCTTAGATTTATGGAATGTTCTCATTTCCAGTTACATTTTCCATATACTTACTATATTCTAAGTACTGACCGCATACTTTATATGCTATATCATTTTGTGATATAAATCAAGGTATTCAGACTCAGCCCCGTAGCTAGACATGTTGCAGGCCTTATTAGCTATCATTAGTGAGTCCTCATCTTTCAAGGATGGGAATTATGTTTTCTTTGTTTCAGTATATTTCTAGTTTCAAATTTTTGGAGTTAGCTGGGGACTTGTTCCAGAAGCTCATTAGACTATAGAGGCTTTCAGATAGTGTAGTGTTAGTTTCAACATATGACTCGGTGTTGTTATCAAATCTTTATCATTTCCTTTTGATTAGTTATATTGATGTTAACCTTCCACTCAGATATATTCTATTAGTTCTTGTTATATTAGAATTATGCTATATCATGGGTTAGCTTGGATTCATTCATGGTTCTAAGTCCAGTGTCGCCTTCGAGGTCTAATCTTGGATCGTGAAAAAACTTGGTATCAGAGTATTATATTTAGAGTGTCCTAGGGTTTTTGAAAGTCGCGTCAAGTAGAGTCTTTTTCATGGGTGTGAAGCGCACCACACTTATGAAAAAGAGACTACAAGGTGTTTTTAGGAAAATTACCTTTATTCATGATCCTTATCATGCATAGAGTCTGAAACTCTAAAAGTTCCTCTTCTAACTCGTGCTCTACGCATTCACAGACAATGCCTCCTATACGAGTAAACAGAAAGAGAAATGGTAATGGGCACCAGCCAGCCTCACCAGCCCCAATGGACCCGATGAATGAGCAGGTTATCCATGCAGAGTTTCGGGCTGCATTTCAAATGTTGGAACATGCCGTCACAACACAGGTCAATCACCAAGAAATTGCACCCATGAACCTTAACAAGAATACTATGGTGGCAAGGGTGCGAGATTTCATTCGAATGAACTTGTTGGAGTTCTATGGGTTGAAGGTGGATGAAGATCCACAAGAGTTCACAAAAGAGATTAAGAAAATCACCCAGATTATGGGGATCTCAAGGGGGAGTGTGAAGACTTAGCCTACTATAGGCTGAAAGGGGTAGCTCATGTATGGTTCAAACAATAAAAGGAAGGTCGTAGGGTAGGTGCAGCTCTGGTGAGTTGGAATGAGGTTTGTGACTGCCTTTCCCCCAGGAGTTGAAGGAAGCAAAGGTTGAGGAATTTGTCAACTTGAAATTGCATGATATGAAGGTACATGAGTATGATTTGAAGTTCACTCAATTGTCAAAATATGCTCCCCATATTGTTGTCGAGTCGAGGGCTCGCATGAGAAATTCATAAATGGAATGTCAAAATTAGTGGTTAAGGAGTGCAGGACCGCTATGCTTATCAGTGACATGGTGTAACCTAAAACTCTCCTAGACCAAGCTCAGACCTTGCAAGAAAAATCTAGAAAAATGCCTTAGAACAATTGAGACAACGAGTCGTGGTCAGCTCCAACGACTCGTTGTGTCAACCGTGGTCAGTCCTGCTTGATCAGTCGAGAACCCACAGGAAAAGGAACGACCTGTTGTCAGAAATAATGAGTCATCTTGTCACTCGTTGGTTCCCCAGCTCAGAATCCCTTCTCTAGGACCCCATGACTTAACCCACGAGTCATTTTCAGAAACAACAACCCGTTGTGGGAGTCATTGGTGAGAACCCAGAAACCTATTCCAATGACGACAAGTGGAAACAACGACCCGTTGTTTCCCATAACAAGTCCTTGTTACCACTCATGGTTTCTGCTTTGAGAAATTTTCTAGTGAAAGTAACGACTGGACACAATGACCCATTGGGTCAACCAATGAGTCGTTGTGTCACCCGTCATCAAGCCCTCCAGGTTTCCTCGTTTAGTGACCATGGGAGGAACCAATGACTCATTGGTTAATCCAATGAGTCGTGGTGTCCCCCATTTCCAGATCTAGTGATACCATCCCCCAGGCAGTAGGACCAACGAGTCATGGTCTCAACCAATGACTCGTTGAGTGACCCGTTGGGTCCTTGTCGGTCAGTTTCCAGGTTTTTATTCTAGGGATATTTTTGTAATTTCCAACCTATTTAGTCCCTAAACTACGTCGTTTTAAGTATAATTTCAGAAAATATTAGAGGGATTGAATGGTTTTCCCCCTAATTCCCCACATACACTTTCAAAAACCAATCGTAGAACCCAGGTCACTTCTTTCAAGCAGAATCTAGGGCTCCTCATCAGTTGAATAGATTCAAGATTTTTTCTTTAGGGATTTCTAAGCTAGGTATATGGAAATTCAACAAGAGAATAGTTCTTCCCTTGTTTCCCCAAAAATCTTTTCTATTTTCTCTATCTGTTCAGCCCTGTGGTATCGAATGTAGAAACTTGTCAGACTAATTTCTTTGAGATTTCAAGTAGAGTATTTCTCATGATTTTTGACTGCTTTATTATTCCCTATTTCTATAAATTTATGAGAATTGTATCTTGTGGAATGATTTAATTCTAGTTCTCAATTCAGTAAAATTTGGAATCTTGCGTATTGGACTAGTTTCCCTGTAGCTTGATTCTATCAGATTTGAGATCCCCATATTGTTAGTGTATGCGGAAATTTTAGTAAGATATATACATGTATAGTCTCAGTCAGATTATTACACTTAGTGTTGTCCAGAAATGTCAGCTGATCAGTTTGACTACAGTTAATCCTTGAGGTATCAGTAGTGCCTCTCAGTTATCAGAATTAGACTTAGTATTAGATTTTAGTGGTTCTTTAGGTGGTCATGACACTTCTAGATAAGCAGCTCCGACCAGCCTTAGGACCCCAGCTTTAGATTGCAGTTGTTCTTTAGATGGTTACGACGCTTCCAAATAAGCAGCTCTAATCCGGTCTGATAAGACTCTCAGGGTGCTTCCAGATAGGTATTCCTGACTAAGTCTTGGGTCCCAATTTTGAGCTATAAGCTTAGTATTAAGTCTAGGACTATCCAGTGGGGGTAGAACTTAGCACAGAGCGGACTAGGGTTCCACTGCACCCAAGTTCCTAGAACTATGTTGCCACCATAGGTTATTTTTATTGGCCTCATGCCTTTATAACCTGGAAAGGTATACTGGGTCGTACCGATGGGGTGTATGCATCGGACTCCATGTCTAGCTCATGTGGTTATATGTCGGTTATAGACTCTCCTACTAGTAAATTCTATCTCAATTAGTTCAGCTTACAACAGTTTCAGATTACTCAGTTCAGACCATTTTAGTGCAGTATTTCAGATCAGTATCTCAGATTTAGGGTTTTTCTCAGACCATCAGACATAGTCATTTTGACCATATCAGTATATTCAGTTTTAGCATTTCAGTTGGTCATTGCATGTCTTTACAGTTCAGTTATTTTATTCTCGGTGTTATGATTTCTCCTACTTATTCAGTACATTCAAAGTGCTGACACATACCTTCTATGCTACATCATTTTATGATACAACTGCAGGTTCTCAGTCTCAACACCGTTAGCAGATCTCATCCAGGAGTTTCTAGCTGCACCAGTGGTGAGTCCTCATCTTTCGAGGACGATGATTGTTTTCTTCAGTTATTTTGCTTTCAGTTAGACTTAGAGTTAGCTGGGGGCTTGTCCCAGCAACTCATCAGTAAGATGGATTTCAAACACAAACACAGATCCATATTTTCAGTTGTGTTTCAGTTGTATTAAAACTTTATGATTTAGTTCTTCTTTATAAATAACATTTTATTATTTTAAAGCTTTGACGGTTTCTACAATTTATTGAGGCATAACATACATGTAGCCAATCCATGCCAAAATAACATCAAAATTGTCATGTCTAGCGCTACTAAATCTGCTGAGATGACTTTATAAAGGATTGTGATAGGGAAATTTCTATATATTCGTCGAGCTATAATCAAATCACCGACTGGAGTACAGACTGAGAAGGGTTCTGATAGGATTTCGGGACTAACTTCGAAACTACTAGCAACATAGGGAATCACAAAAGATAAAGCCCCTAGATCTAACAATGCATATACATTAAAGTGGAATACTCGTAACATACCAGTGACCGCATCTGGTGAAGTCTCCTGCTCCTGACGAGATGCAAGGGCATAAAACCAGTTCTGGCGCTGACCACCACCATCACTTGTAGACGCACCCTACTGAGCTAGGTGTGCCGGTGCTGCTGCTGACCTAGTTACTTGAGCACGACCTCTACCATCATCCTTCCTAGCTAAAGGACACTCCTGGCACCTGTGCCCAGGTATACCATACCCAAAATAGATATCTGACCCAATCAAGCACTCTCCTATGTGATTCTTGCCACACTTCCTGCAGACCGAAAAGATAAACTCTGCCTGCATGCCCCTCTTTCCCCTCGAGTCTGATACTCTTCTCCTATGATCACCTCGCAGTCTAGACGGAGCACTGGGCGATGGAGCTAATAACCTCTGATGGGACTGCTAACGATGTTCGCCTCCGGATCTCTACTCAGAGAACCCATAACTATTTGTCTTGGATTGCTTGGCCCCTCCCTCTCTCAAATGTACCTCCTCCATGTACAAAACAAATCGAGGAAAATCGATATACTGATGAAGCATAGCGGTCCTACAATACTTGACCAGGTAGTCCAATACTTCGTGCACAAACCTACTCACCCGAGCCCTCTTATCAGCCACCAGCTTTGGTGCATATTTGGACAAATGGGTGAACTCCAAATCGCACTCCTGGACTGTCATATCATTCTACCTTAGGTTCACAAACTCAGCTGCCTTGATCTCCCTCATCTCACAGGGAAAGAACCGATCCAAGAACGCGGTAAGAAACTCATCCCAACTAATGGGACCCACTCCAATAGTTGTGATATCCTTCCACTGTCTAAACTAGATATGTGCAACCCCTTTCAACTGATACGAGGCTAGGTCTACACACTCCTTCCCTATCACCCTCATGATTTGGATGATCTTCTGAATCTCATCAATACACTCATGCGGATCCTCGCCGACCTTTAATCCAAGAAGCTCCGGACGGTTCATCCTAAGAAAGTCCCTGACTCTTGTTGCTGACGCATTCCCATTTTGGGGCACATGGGCTACCGCCTGCTGGTTGACCTGCGCGGTCAATGCCTATGCCAACATCTGAATGGCTGCCCTAAACTCTGCATGGGCAACCTGCTTAGGCACATGGTCCTTGGGGGTTGGTGGGGCCCATCTCCATTGCCATTCTCATGGCCATTTCCATTTTCTTTCCTTCTTCCATTAACTCGGTGAGGAGGATTGATTCTGCAAACGCGTATAGCATGAGTTAGAAGGATAGAGAGACATTTTATCGCACGACATAGATCATGAAAGAAGGGAATTTTCCTAAAATGTTTCATAGCATCTTCTTCATAAGTGTGGCGCGCTTTATACCCATGAAAAAAACTCTACTTAATGCGGCTTTAAGACACTCTAGAACACTTCAAAACCTAAGGCTCTGATACCAAGTTTGTCATGGCCCAAACATAGTCTCGGATAGAGACAAGGGAAAAGAAACCCCGAGAGGCTCCAAGTGGACCCATGGCATGAATATAATAGATAAGAACATACAACAAGCGAAAAATGAAGTAATAAAGCATGCTTAAGTGGATGTTTGAAAATCCAATAACATCTTAGCAAGAAAAAACATAATACTAATATGAAGCTGAATATATTCTATGTCTGATAAGCCTCTATAACCTAACGAGTTGATAGGGAAAGACCCCCAACTAACTCACTACAAAACTGAAACTAAAAATACTGATACGAGATGATAAAAAAAGGCCCTCGAAAGATAAGGACTCACCAACAATTGGATAATGCTAACTTTGAAGATCTGACTAACTGCAGGACTTAGCCTGAATGTCAGAGCCTGTATCATGAAACGATACAACATAAAGTATGCGATCAGTACATGGAATGTACTGAGTGTGCAAAGTAAGTAAAATGAACAGCTAAAATACATAAGAGTTCATAAGAGTAGGACAACATGATCATAAAGTAAATATCATAATGTAAACATAAGGGCTTAAGGTTTTCAAACCATTCATAATCTAGTCGCGTAGTTGTAAGAGAGACTTTATAAAACATAACTTGAGACAAAGTAACATAAACATCACCATGCATAAATCATGAGGAACAATGGGAGGACTCATCTTAACCGACACCATCATAATAGAGCTTACATGATGCCCCAACCTTTTTGCTCAAGTGGGCAGAGCCGTCCCAGGCTTTCCAGGCAAGGGATGTGCATGATGTGATATCACAAGGGATCCATAAATATAAATATATATTTATAC
>JACEIK010005842.1:88559-101701 GCA_018107945.1 Datura stramonium
TAGAGGAATGGGTCCAGTCCCTTGGGTTCGATAATCCGGTTCTTAAAAAGAGCCACTATATTACTTGCACGACCCGTACACTTGCGGGCACGTCAAATACTGCGATAGACAATAAGTCGTATTAACGATACAACAAAGAAAACTTGTCGAGGAAGGTTTAGCCTTAACATACCTTAAACTCCAATGAACATAAGCTAGCCGCACCTTCACTAACAAAAGCACCAAGAGACTACCTAAGAGCAGCAACTCACACCCTAAACATGCTGCCAACAAGTTCAACCAAGAGACAACACAAGATGACATTTATTAGGCTAACTTTCAATGAATTTGATGGTAGGAATAACAAAACAACAACCTACCAATGCTTACCTACTTAAAATCATCTCAAACAACTATGAATAAGGTAGAGAAAATGGCTTACCAATTGGTTCAATAAGAACAGCTACCAAGAAGTCCAGAAATGGAACCAAAACATGAATTACACAAATAATCCCCACTTCCCGACATCAAAAATCATATGGGAATAAGCTTTACAACCTTAGGATTGATAGGATGATGAAGAGGGAGCTTGTGAGAGGTTTTCATTAAGAGAACTTACTGGAAGTTAAAGAAATGGTCAAAAAATTGACCAAGTGATTTATATAGGCAGCCACTGCCTTAGTAACAACGTGTCACGTTGCCCAACGCGCTAATTTGGTGGCGTGACATGCTTCCATCGTGGAGCCTCTCTGTCCCTCATTTCCTGCTTACGCAGTCTCGCGAAAACATGAGTACCTCTCTATTCTGAAATAAGATTAATAAATGGCATAATGCATTGAAAACTAGACTCGTAGAACTTTAATTCGATAGGNATAGGCCCCATAACTCCTTATATATTGGGAGAAATATTTCAAGGGATTTGAACCAAATTTTAGAAAATCTCAAGATGGAAATTTGAGATAATTTTTGCCGAATTTCATTCCACAACTTGATCAATGTCCAATATTAAATATGGTCATAGAGTGAATCAAATACCTCATAACACTTTCTTCTTGTCCTATTAAGTACACTTATTCCTACCTCAAAAGCACAAATTTAGCACTCTAAATATACAGAGTGTCAAAATCATCTACCTCATTCTCGTCAATATCATCAACACCATCAGTCAACACTGTGGCCTCATTATTATCTAGAGTTCATGGAAAGCTGGTCCCACTCTACACATAATCATCGCACTCTCAGTGAGTGGGTATCGCCCATCCAGTGCTAACATCACCTTATTAGTGGCAGGTTTGCCTCCAATCTTCAACTGCAGCTCTAGCATCCTGAATATGCGGCCTTGCTAGCTGTCATCCCGAGCCTGACGGTTAGTGGGAGTGAGAAGTGGAACTAAAAAGTTGGTTAGCTTCTTTCCCCTTGTGATGTCCATCATCTTGCCCGTCAAGTTCCCTGCTAGGGGTAGATGAAGATTATCCTCTTCTTCCTCAATTTTATGTCCTAGCAAGAGGTGGGTTCAGTAGACTGCCATAGCAATACTTCCAACAACAGTTGTTTCTAGACCTTCTCATGTTATCTCTAAGCACTGCATCAAAGTTTATTGGCAGCCTTTTCATAAGCATGTAGATCAACACAATTCTCTCTCTAGTGATCTCTGTGGTACGTGTCCCAGGCAAGAGTACGACACAAACAAGATTGATTCAAACTCTCACCTCCTTATTCAAGTATGAGAACGAGAGTGTAGAATGGGTTCCATAATGGTCCCTTGCACAACGGGCATATGAATGCCCACCACATAATGTATGGTGAATGTCGCAACATGGGGGCCTCTCTAGCAGTAGAAGTACATCGATGGGTCCACCACATGCATGCAAAGGAAAATATTGAATGACCTAGCACTGAAGCAAACCATTTGACCCCTTAGCTTGTCTTTGGTTCTCTTTGAAGGAAGTATCCCAGTTAGCCTAGAATTCCCTCGCTAAAGTGAGGTTGCACTCCTTAGGCTCCGCAAACACGTATCCCAACCCCAACTCGCAGATAGTGTCGTGGATGGTAGAGTACTCAAGTGCAAGGCGTTCCTCATCAATTCAGTTTTTAGAGCATACTTGGCCTCCTTTTGTGCATTAAACCATTTAATCCCATGCTCCTCTATGACTTTGGCTCCAAACCTCCTAGAAGGGGGAGATTTTGCGGTCGATGACTTTGACCCTTTTGTTCCCTTGCTGAGCCGCTTGAGACCTTTGTCAGTGACTACCACTTCTTTTCCTTTATTGGCTCATGATGACATAGTACCTACCAAATAGAAAAACAAAAAGAACTTTGCAACATTAGTTCATGAATAAAAAACCTAGCTAATAAGGTGTAAGAGGTGCAAGATGACCCCACACTTAATTTGCTAGCATAGTTGTGAGAATTTATCAAATAGGATACTTAGACTTCCCCCATTATCATATCAATTCTCATCAACCCAAATTACTCACTAACTTTACACTACAAGCATGTTCATGAATTTTCTCACATCTCCCTTATATATCTTTCTTTTCAAGAATGCCTCACCTTGGCCACTCTCTTCACTTTCCTACTTTTTTGTCATAAGTCAAACAACTCACATATGGAAGTAGTCACAATAAATCCTTTTAAAAATCCACATGAAATTTACTACATTCCATAATGAATTATATGAACTTTTCAACAATCCAAGAATTTTCACATTCAAGACCTTCAAGAACTAAGCACTTTCTCTCTCTACAATCAATTCTTGAACCCACCAATTTCATAAATTCAAATCATCACTCCCTTCAGACCCACAACTTAGAACACTAAATTCAACAAAAAAACAAGCAACCCAAACAAGGATATAGCATTATTATGGAAGAACTTAAGAGATTAAAGCCATAGAAACCCACATTGTGAAATTCAAAATTCTCACCAGCAATGGTGATTTTTGGGTCTTTCATCATGGGAAAGAAGGATATGGGAGCATGCTCGTAACATTGCGTAACAAAGAGATAACAGAAATACTTACTTGAGTTGAAGAGATTAGCTTCACCAAGCTCCTTGGAGAAGACAACAATAGAGGGAAAGGGGAGAGGGAGTTACTGGTTTGGTAAGGAGAGAGTGAATTTTATTGCTTTTTTACTTATCACTTTTTAAAGATAAAGGATGAATGGGGATTTAAAATAACTGTTTAAGGAGTGGTTCTTTTCTAATTTTATGTTCCTTGTGTTAAATATTGACCCATGGACCAAAAAATATTTTTGTCCAACATCTACCTGGCGCGGCGCACCATCCACGTCGCTAGACACTTAGAATAAGATTTGCTCCTTGATATGAGTCCGGCACAGTGCACCGCCCAATTCACCAAGATGAATTTTTTTCTTCTAGAGTTTAATACCTGGCACCCCATGCCAGCTATTTCGCCCCAAACTTGAAATAAATTTCAGCTTCTTTCCCCTACTCTTTCACCTTAAATGCCCTGTTTGTCTCTACAAAAATGAAAAGTTTTAAAAAGATGAGTTGACTCCCATCAAGCGCCTTAGTTATAGTCATGGAATGACATTCATGAGTTGCCTCCCGTGTAGCACTTGATTTAACATTGTGGCACGACACAAGACGCCTCACTCCTTCAGTTGAGTGAGATGGTTAGTATCCTGACTTGCTAAGTTTCCCTGCAAAACATGTTGTTCAACTGCCTGCTTATACCCTCTAGGATCCACCATTGGTCTCATTGTAAAGTCCTCAAAATATGGT
Organism: Datura stramonium; assembly: GCA_018107945.1. Classification (NCBI taxonomy): domain Eukaryota; kingdom Viridiplantae; phylum Streptophyta; class Magnoliopsida; order Solanales; family Solanaceae; genus Datura; species Datura stramonium. Next base: position 92,286 of record JACEIK010005842.1, read on the forward strand.
GGTAAACTTGCTGCCCTTTTCACATCAAAGACTACCTCTTGTCCATCCACGATCATTGACATCTTGCCCGACATCACCTTGATCACTGCATCCACGGTGGCTAAGAATCCTCTTCCCAAAATGTATGGGACATGCTTCGTCATCTTCATAGTCCAAGATTATAAAGTCCACCAGTAAGATAAACAGTCCCACTTTGATCAATATATCTTCAATCACACCATTAGGATAAGCAAGGGACCCGTCGGCTAATTGTATTGTCACTATGGTGGGGTGGGGTTCATCTAATCCCAAAGTTCTGAACAAGGATACTGGCATCAAATTAATGCTTGAACCCAAGTCACATAGTGCAGAACCAACTTTTCTACTCCCAATGACCACTAGAATTTTGAAGCTCCCAGGATCTTTCAACTTCTTTGGAAATTCTGCACTCGGAAACTGCACTTCTCCATAAGATCCACAATCTCAAACTCCGTGAGCCTTATTTTGTTTGCCACAATATCCTTCAACTACCTGGAATATGTTGGAACCTCATGCAAAAGCTCCAACAAGGGTAGATTCACATGTACCTATTTTAAAACATTAAGAAATTTCTTACAAGTTGTGTCCTCCTTCTACTTCTTGAATCTTTCTGGGAATGGAGGAAGTGGTCTAGGTTCCATACTTTCGGCTTTGAGGTGCTTGACTCACCAACCTCATACTTGGACCTCACAACTTGCTCTTCCTCTGCTTTTTCATATTTGGGGATCATTTCACCCAGCTCTTTTCCACTACGCAAAGAGATTGCACTCACATTCTCCTTGGGGTTCTTCTCGGTGTGACTCGGAAGTTCCCCTTGGGGTATTTTAGTCTGTTGAAGAGCCATTTGCCCCATCTGCCTTTCCAACTCGTGGATGAATTTCTGTATTAATCACCCAAGTTCTACTAAACCATCCATTATTTCACCGTATCCTCTAAAGAATTACCCTGCTGCGGGCCCTGCGGTCTTTGGAAGTTATTCTGGGGTCTCTAAAAATTTTGGTTCCCTCCCTATGAGGGATTGGCTGTGTTCCTGTACCCTTGGGTGTAAATATTTCCTCCAAAATCTCCACCATGACCTCGTTGACCCACAAAATAAACAGACTTTGGAGTTAGAGGGCAACTTGAATAAGCATGTCCTTCTCCACACACCTCACATGATGGCGGTGGAGTTTGAACTTGCTGAACTTGGTTCATTAGGCTTACAGCCGGTGTGGTCACTAACTTGTTGATCACATTTCACCAACTAGTTGATATCTACTCGGATTGTTGAACACCATCTACTTCAAGCTTCCCTAGCACATTGGCTGAAGTGAAACCTCTACCTGATTCTTGATAATCCTAACTTCCCACTGACATAAGATTCAATAGAGTTTCTATCTCATCATAGCTTTTGGACAAGATTTATCCCCGTGCTGTAGAATCAAGCAAGATTTTCAACTCTGGCTTCAACCCCTCTATGAAGTTGCGCCCAATGATCTCTTTTGACTGCATATGGTGTGGGCAATCTCTCAAATAACCTTTGTATCATTCCCATGCCTGAGCTAAGGTCTCACCATCTTTCTGCACAAAACCTGAGATCTTTCCTCTTAACTCCTTTGTCCTCATTGAAGAGAAGAACCTGTTGATGAATTTATTGGAAAGAGACTCCCAACTAGTGATAGAACCTACTGGCTCATTTTGAAGCCACTCCTTAGCTTTACCAATCAACGAGAAAGGGAACAATGTGAGCTTTACATACTCATCTGACACATTCTGATAGTGAAAGTTCTCTCTCAGCTCCACGAACGTCATCAGATGTCTGTGGGGATCCTTGTGCTGCTTGCCTTGGTATGGACAAGTATTCTAAACCAACCACATGGTTCCTTCCTTTAACTTGATGTTTCTAGTTATTGTCGGCTTGATAATCACTTTAAATGCGTTCTCCAAGTTTGCTCAGGCAAAATTAAGCACTGGAATTTCTCCTAGTTATTTCCCTATGCCTGTTCATTGTTTTCTACCATAGTTAACCTATGAAAATCCCTTTCAATCTCAGGATCAAAATGAGAGAAGGTTGGTCCTTGACTTCTCGTAGCTGGCATACACTTAAAACAACACCTGCAAACTTTAACAACCAACAAACAAACGTAAAGTACAGAATAACAGAATAAAAATCCTAAACTACAAACATTTAATCAATATTCAAGTCCCCAACAATGGTTCCAAAAACATGATATCGCCCAAGTGGACGCAAACGCACGTGGTCATCAAGTAATATAAGACAGTGAAGTCCCAATTATTGATCCCTAAGAGACTTTTCAGATTAATTGCTCAAGGTTAACACTTATTTCACTTTTAATAAACACAAATAAAAATAGGGAATGGTTTGGAAATTAAACTACTAAAACTTGAAAAGTAAATTAACTAATGAGATAGGATGCTTTTCACAAATGTTTGAATTCTAATGATGATAGAATCTAGGGTAGTGGCACTTTCACTTCAGGTTGAGTTTTAAGACTTGAATACACTAGACTAATTCTTCCTAAGGTTGCCAGTTGCAAGTTACTATCTTATTTCTTGCCATTCTCCCGAACATCCAAGAACAATCCTATGAACCCTATACCTATCTCCCTATGGTCGTAGGAGAAACATGAGACGAGGATTGTGTCTAGGTGTATTAAACTGAATAGGGTTGAAGGGTATATCCTTATCCTCATCAATGAAATCTATACTTGAACCCATGGGTCAAGGGTTTTGAAATCTATTTTACACTTACTTTTAACCCTCTTGTGTCCCTCTCTTGAGTTCAACAAAAAGCCAATAGATTTATTTGTGAGTTGATCTATCTAATGAATAAGCAATCAACATAAGTAAATATAAACAACCTTTAAGAAGAATTAAGAACTAGCATTATCTGTTATGGCCAAAACCGTGGAACAAGAGTTTAGCAACTCCTGTTCAAATGGAAAACTAGAGAATTCATCATTCGATTAACAAACATAAGTTAAAGAACAAACCAAGAAAATGAACTTGTCTCTTCCTCCAATAATAACGTACAACTTCGATCAATATGATGAATGATTAATAGCTAAATTTTTTTTATAGATGTTATATTTATAAACAGGGGTGCAATTACTCTTTTGCCCTTGAGAAGTGTATCTTTTAAACTTGAAATCCATCATGGAATGAGCCTTGCGCTCCACACCATCTATTGCACCAAAATTTTGACTTGAAATTCTTATGAAGTTTTCCATCTAGCGCACCACTCCATCCATCTCGCTGAGGTGTTAGTCAAATTCTTTGAAGTCTTGAGTCTGGTGCACCACTCCATTCGATGCACCAAAGTGCTGGAAAAATTTTCTTAAGTCCAGAATGCCTATGGTGCGCCACTCCACTTATATTACCAAGGTGTTGAGCAAAAATTCCTCTGAAGTTAAGGCCTTGGTGCACCACCCCTCCTATTGCACCAACTTGAGCACAATTTTCTGTGAAGTTGGGGGTCTGGCGCGCCACACCAGCTATCTCACTAGGCCAACTTTTGCGAACTCTTCTTCCTTCACACCTTGGATCATTTTTAAATTCTTTTTCCTTGGTTTCCTACTCAAAATATCTAAAAATACTTGTTAGCTAATAAGACACATAAAAATGAATTCATTCATTTCATAAGGTTAATGTATTCAAAATAAGCCAAAACATGGGTAAAAACATGGAAAATGGGCATAAGAATATGCCCAACATCATTGTTCCTTCTTGGATTTGACTTGGGTTTTGCAGCTTCTGTTCCTAGTTGAACTGGGATTGCAATCCTTGCCATCTGGACACATGTGGCACGCCGCGCCTCTCCCTGTGCAAGTATGCCTGGCGCGTTGCACCTTTGGGTTCTCTGAAGTTGCCTGTGCGCTAACCACTTCTATTAACTCATTCTGTCTTCGCCAATTTGTCATTCTCGAACTTTTAAGCCATAATTATGCCCAAATTCATCAATTTAAGCCCTGAAAGCATCTAATCATGTGCGTTAGCTCTTTTTTACAAATATATCATAAAACACAAGAAATCACATACAATTTATTCTCAAAACATAGCTAAGTATGGGCAAAATATGGCTAATAAATGCATAAATTTGCCATTCATCAACACATGCATTAAGTCACACTAATACACACATTGAGTACTCATAGTGCGCCTTAGTGCACTTTATGTGTATATATATAATGGCCTCAATATGGCAGTAGCGTCTTGTAGTACACTAACACATATAACTCACATATATATAGCACCTCAATATGGTAGTAATCCCTTGGCACCTACTAACACACACAACTCATGCATATATAGTGCCTCAATATAGAAGTAGTGCCTTGGCGCACACTAACACATAAAACTCACATATATAGCACCTCAATGTGGCAATAGTGCCTTGGAGCACGCTAACACACATAATTCATGCATAAAACATATTAAAAACACTACTGGAAATTGGGCCTATGGCAACATAATAAAAACCGTTGCCTTAGATAGGAAAACAGTTGCCATAGATCTATCACAACAGTTTATCGTGCGTCTCATCTGCCCGTGTGGCCATTTATCTATGGCAACGATTTTTGCAATGGTTAGAAAAAATCATTGCCGTAGATGTTTCTATAGAAACGGTTATTCTTGTTTCTAGTGGAATGAAAATTTCTTCAAATGACGGTCCTAAACCGTCCCCATAGAACTTTATTGCAACGCTGTGTGTATCTATTGCAATGGTTCGCTAAGGCTATTACAACAGTTTTTTCCGTTACTGCAATGGGTTGTATCTAATGCAATGGTTATTTTGGATTTGAAACTATTCACAAACCCCCATTGCAACGGTTTGTGTGACCTACTGCAATGGTTCCAATGACCTATTGCAGTGGTTTCAAATACTTACTCGATCTATTACAATGGTTTAGATGAAATTGCAGCCCTGGTTACATATATAAATATATATATAAAATAAACTATATACACCACTAATTATATAAATCACTAAACAAACTTTTCCATAAACATTCATTATCCAAAATATAGAATATATTCAAACTCCAAGATATCAATATTTAAGTTTTAAATAATCTCTAGAGTTAGGACATATATTCAAAATATTCCACAACTTAAAGAATATTAACATCTATCAGCCATTCAAAGATCTTAAGCAAGGTCAAGGTCTTCATTTCTTTCTTTTTTCCTTTCTTCATTTTCGATGCCTACAAAAGAAGATAAATGATATCATTACCCTTTAGGAGCATGTACACAATACAAAGCAATAACATATAATATGAAACTCAGACACACAAGAAGAGTCGATCTTTTAAATTAAAACTATCAGAATCCCACATGCATACAAGTATTTAACAGGGTAAATGTCACGCCCTGAGTCTATACCCTGGGCGAGACACGATGCTTGGAGTTACAAGTAACCCCAAGTCAACTTATGGTCTATCATAACACTGGTATTCTGAGTAAAATAAATAAAGCGGATGATTTAAAATAATATTATAAAACATTTATGAAAACAAAGCTGGATCATAAAGTTTAAAAACAACTGAAACAAAGCTGGAGGTCCGAAACTATGTCTGTGTTTGAAAGCCAACTACAACTGATGAGTTGCTGGGACAAGACCCCAGAAAACATTAAGTCTAAATAAAAGAAATAGAACTGAAAAGTAATCCCCGTCCTCGAAAAATGAGGACTTACCAGTGATGCAGCTGGGAAAGTCTGAGCGAGGTTGGCTAATGATGTTGTAACTGAGAACCTGTAGCTGTATCATAAAATGATACAACATAAAAGGTATGTGTCAGTACTTTGAATGTACTAAGTAAGTGAGAGAAACCATACACAAGGAATAAAATAACTAAACTGAAAAGACATGCAATGACCAACTAAAAATACTGAAACTGAATAATTGTGATATACTGAGGTGGTCAAAATCAATTTGTCTGATGGTCAAAGACATGCTCTAAATCCGAGATACGAAACTGAAATACTGTACTAAACTGATCTGAACTGACTAATCTGAGACTGAACTAAGCTGACTAGTGGGAGAATCTATAACCGACATATAACCACGTGAGCTAGATATGGAGTTCAATGTATACACCCCATCGGTAGGACCCAATATACCTTGCTAGGGTATAAAGGCATGAACTGAGTGATCACAGGTCTGGGGCCATGAAGCCAATAAAATGTATCTTATGGTGGCAGCGTATTTCTGGAAACCTGGGTGCGCAGGAACCCTGGTCCGCTCGGTGTTAAGTCCTACTCGCACTAGATAGTCCTAGATTGACTACTAAGCTGATAGCTCGAAACTGAGGCCCAAGACTTCAACTGAGTCAGGGATACTTTTTGAGAGTACCCTAAAAGTCTTATAGGACCAGATTTTGTAACTGGGTTCAAAGACAGGTCAGAGCTGCTTATCTAGAAGCGTCGTAACCGTCTAGAGAACAAACTGTAATCTGAAGCTGGGGTCTTAAGGCTGGTCGGAGCTTCTTATCTGAAAGTGTCATGACCGCCTAAAGAACCACTAAAATATGATATTGATTCTAATATTGATAATTGGGAGGCACTACTGACACTTCGAGAATTTATGTAGTAAAACTGATCAGCTGACATTTCTAAGTAACACCGAGTATTCTAACATTTTGACTGAAACTGAACTAACATGCATCTGACTGAAATTTTAATACATACTAACAATATGGGAAATCCCCAACACTGATAGAATCAAGCAATTTGGATAATTAATCAATTATGCAAGACTGTAGTTTTCTACATTCAAGAGCTAGGGCTAGAATTCACTTTACAAGGACAACCATCAATATAGTCACAAACTGGTGGAAAATATATACAAATAACATAAATAATATTCCACATGAATTAAATGAAGTCAGACATATAATTTCTTCACATTCAAAAGTTTTAAGGCTAGAACTGATAGAGAAGATAGAGAAGATTTTGGGGACACAAGAGAAGAACTATTCCCTTGTTAAATTTCCACATACCTGGTGATGGAAATCCCTGAGAGAATTCCTTGAAAAATATGAGGAGGATCCATTTCCCTAACTTCTGTCTGAGCTTTTCTGAGAGAAACTTTACATTCTAACTGTTGAAGGGATGTGGAATGAGAGAAACCGTTGGTTACCCCCTCTAAAACCCCTGATTAAAATCCAAATGAATGTAGTTTAGGGACTAAGTAGGTGGTATATTGAAAAAATAACCCTAGAAATTAAATTTGAAAACTGGCTGATAGGGTCCCAATGGGTCACTCAACGAGTCATTGGTTGTGACCACGACTCATTGGGACCTTTCATTGGTTTCACTTCCCGGGACTAGGAAACACTGGATCTGGCAATGGGGGTCACCACGACTCGTTGGATGAACCAATAGGTTGTTGGTTCCTCCCGCGGCCACTGGTCAAAGAAACCTGGTAAGCTTGACAACGGGTGACACAACGACTCGTTGGTTGAACCAAGGGGTCATTGTGTCCAGTCGCCACCTTCACTGGACGAATTGAAAATTCCCAAAGTTGACATTTCGGGTGGTGACCACGACTCGTTTTGGGATACAATGAGTCATTGTTCCCACTTGTCACCTTTGGAAGGGGTTTCTAGGGTTCTCACCCAATGACTCACACAACGGGTCTTCGTTTTTGACAATGACTCATTGGTTGAGTCGTGGGGTTGTGCAAGGATTTTTGCGCTGGGGAAACAACGGCTGACAGGACGACTCGTTGTTCCTCACCATGGGTTGTACCTTGGCTCGTTAGTTCCCTAGGGACCAAAATTCTGCTTACCACGACTGATACAACGAGTCGTTGGAGCTGACCACGACTCATTGTCTCAGTCGTTCTGAGGCATTTTTTCTGGTTTCTTCTGTATTTTTCTTGCAAAGTCTGAGCCTTGGTCTAGGAAAGTTTCAGGGTGTTACAATATCTCCCCTTTGGGATCATTCGTCCTCGAATGAAGACTAAAACTGCTGGGTAACTATAAAAAGAGCGGAAATTCCTAGATTAAGACTATGAGCTGGTTTCTGAAGGAGTAGCTGACTCCGAACTGACTTAACCGTACTAACAGAGCTGATGCATCTAGAATGCACATAGGAAATCTAAATAGAGCTGATGAGTATGGAACTGAACAGAGTACTAAGGAGAAATTTAGTACCTGATGCTGGAATTGAACTAGAAGGGAATAAGTTAGGGCATCTAGCCATTATTTCTACTTCTGCCTCCCATGTGGCTCCCTCAACTAGCTGGTTCCTCCACAAAACTTTCACCGAAGCGACTTTCTTTTTTCTCAACTTACGAACCTGACAATCAAGGATCTGAACTGGGACCTTTTTGTAAGAGAAACTATCTTTTATTCCCACGCTATCTAGTGGCACAACCGAGACTAGGTCACCAATGCACTTCTTCAATAGTGACACATGGAAGACTGGGTGCACCGATGCTAACTCTGGAGGTAGTTCTAACTTATATGCCACACTGCCAATTCGCTTCAGAATTCTATAGGATCCCACATATCTCGAACTGAGTTTTCCTTTCTTCCCAAATCTCATTACCCCTTTCATGGGTGAAATTTTCAGATAAACCCGGTCATCCACTGCAAATATCAATTCTCTTCTCCTCACATCAGCATAAAATTTTTGATGACTCTGAGCTATTTTCAATATTTCTCAGATAAGCAGTACCTTTTGCATAGCTTCATGGACTGAGTCTGGCCCGATTAGAGTAGCTTCACCAACCTCAAACCACCCTATAGGAGATCTACACCTCCTACCATATAATTCCTTGAAGGGTGCCATCTGGATACTAGAGTGGTAGTTGTTGTTGTACGCAAACTCGATGAGAGGCAAGTGGTCATCCCAACTGCCCTTGAAATCGATCACACACACCCTCAACATATCTTCTAGGGTCTGACTAGTCCGCTCATCTTCTACATCTGTCTGCGGGTGAAAAGCTATGCTGAGCTTGACCTGGGTAGCAAGTCCCTTCTACAAGGACTTTCAAAAGTGAGAGGTGAACTGGGTACCTTTGTCTGAGATAATGGACAAGGGTACCCCATTAAGTTTGACCAACTTCCAGATATAAATCCTAGCATAGTCCTCAGCTGAGTCTATAGTTTAAATTGGGAGGAAGTGTGCTGACTTTGTCATTCGGTCTACTATCACCCAGATTTAATCATGTTGCCGACAAGTCTGAGGTAGACCCATAATAAATTTCATATTTACTTCTTCCCACATCCATGTGGGTATGCCTGATATCCTGAGTCATACCTCTCGGTCTATGGTGTTCCACTTTAACTTGCACTTAGCTACAAATTCTACGGTTTCTCTCTTTATGCCGCTGCACTAGTAAATATCCCATAAATCACGGTATATCTTAGTAGCACCTGGGTGATTGGAAT
>JACEIK010005843.1:90168-100631 GCA_018107945.1 Datura stramonium
GGCGTAATCGGAAGGAATTTGGTAGGTTTTGTTCGTGTTCTCCTCTCTCTGGTTTTACCCTCTGTTTCTCACTGGAAATTATATGAAATTTCATTTAAAATCGAAGTTTGGAGGCTTTTATACTTGGGCCTGGACAGGGCTTCCGTGACACGCTGCCATCGCGGATGCCCTCCCTCTGTGGCACGCTGCCATCGCGGAGGGGTTCTGCCCCGGCGCTTCTCGCGATGGTTCGACGTGTCACTTATTCGGTCTTCCCCGGGCCTTTTCCTAGCATGTATGACATTCAAAACTCTTAACCAACATGCGAATAGGCCATCTACATGTCGAGAATTTACGGTGTTAACAACCTTCTTCTCGATACGCAGCCTATATTTATCCCTCCTTACATAATGGCTCCATTCGAGCTTAAGGAGTTGAAGGAGTAGTTGAAGGACCTTCTAGACAAGAGATTCATCAGACCTAGAAAATCGCTATGGGGTGCACCGATTCTCTTTGTTCGAAAAAAAGATGGTTCTCTTAGTATGTGTATTAATTATTAGCAATTGAACAAGGTCACCATCAATAATAGGTATCCAATCCCCAGAATTAATGATTTGTTTGACCAGCTTTAGGGTGCTAAGGGCTTTTCGAAGATAGACCTCAGATCCTGATACCATCAGCTCAGGGTTCGGGATAGTGACATCCCAAAGACAGCCTTCAGGATGCGGTATGCTCATTATGAGTTTGTAGTTATGTATTTTGGACTAATGAATACTCATGCAGCTTTTATGCATTTGATGAACAGGGTGTTCAAGCCATACTTATATATGTTCGTGATCGTGTTCATAGATGACATCCTTATATACTCTTGGAGCGAGGAGGAGCATGCCGCTCACTTGAGGGTTGCGTTATAGACTTTAAAGGATAGTCAGTTGTATGCAAAGTTCAGCAAATGCGAGTTTTGGTTGAACTCAGTGGTGTTTTTGAGTCATGTGGTGTCAAGTGAGGGTGTACAGGTAGCCTCGCAAAAGATAGAAGCGGTAAAGAATTGGCCTAGACCTGTGAATCCTTCAGATATCAGGAGTTTCTTGGGCTTAGCTGGTTATTATCGGAGGTTTGTTGAGGGGTTTTCATCTATTGCAGCACCATTGACCAAATTGATCGAAAAGAAACTGAAGTTCCTATGGTGAGAGGCTTGTGAGAAGAGCTTCCAAGAGTTAAAGACTCGACTCACCTCAGCACCTGTGTTAATCCTACCCGAGTGATGGGTTTGTGGTATATTGTGATGCTTCGAGGATCGGCCTTGGGTGTGTATTGATGCAGCATGACAAGGTTATAACATATGCTTCCAAGCTGTAGAAAGTTCATGAAAAGAATTACCTGACTCATGATCTCGAATTGGCGGCAGCAGTATTCACCTTGAAGATTTGGAGACAATATTTGTATGGGGTCCATGTGGATGTGTTTACGAACCACAAAAGCCTACAATATGTGTTTACCCAAAAAGTATCTAAATCTGCATCAAAGAAGTTGGTTGGAGCTACTCAAGGATTATGATATGAGTGTCCTTTACCATTCGGGCAAGGCTAATGTGGTAGCAAACACTCTTAATAGGCTTTCTATGGAGAGTTTGTCTCATGTAGATGAGGGGAGGAAGAAGCTGGTGAGGGATGTATATTGGCTTGCACGGTTGGGAGTTTGTTTGGTTGACTCGGTCGATGGTGTTGTTGTTGTTTAGAACGGATCAAAATCATTCTTGGTGACTAACTTAAAAGCGAGACAAGACGAGGACCCTATTTTGGTAAAGTTAAAGGAATCCATTCTGAATCAGAAGGTAGAGGTCTTCTCCAAAGGGGGAGATGATGTGCTTAGATATCAGGGTCGCTTGTGTGTTCCGGATGTCAATAATTTGAGGGAGCGGATGTTGCATGAGGCTCATGGTTCCAGATATTCGATACATCCAGGTGCCACCAAGATATACCATGACCTACGGGAAGTCTATTGGTGGAATAGCATGAAGAAGGACATAGCTGAATTTGTGGCTAAGTGTCCCAATTGTCAACAGGTGAAGGTTGAGTGTCAAAGACCTGGAGGTGTGCTTTATTCCTACTTGGAAGTGGGAGGAGATTAATATGGACTTCATTACAAGTTTGCCTCCCACTTATCGGCAATATGACTCCATTTGGATTGTTGTACGCAGATTAACTAAGGCGACTCATTTCCTACCTGTCAAAACACTAATTTAGTGGAGGATTATGCCAAACTATGCATTCGAGATTTAGTTCGGTTGCATGGAGTTCCCTTGTCCATCATATCATATAGAGGTACTCAATTTACCTCTCAGTTCTAGAGATCGTTTCAAAAGGGACTTGGTACTCAGGTCAAGCTCAGTACAACATTTCACCCGCAAACGGATGGTCAGGCGGAGCGGACTATTCAGACTCTCGAGGACATGTTGGGAGCGTGTGTGATTGACTTCAAGAGTAGTTGGGATGATCGTTTGCCTCTCATTGAGTTTGCATATAATAACCACTACCATTCCAGCATTCAGATGGCTCCGTTCGGAGCTCTCTATGGGTGGAGGTGTAGATCGCCTATTGGGTGGTTTGAAGTCAATGAAGCTACGATGATAGGACCAGATTCAGTCCATGAGGCTATGGAGAAAGTTCATGTCATATGGGATAGTTTGAAAATAGCTCAGAGTCACCAAAAGTTCTATTAAGGAGAGAACTTGAGTTTGAAGTTGAAGATTGAGTGTTTCTGAAGGTGTCTCCTATGAAGGGAGTGATGAGGTTCAGAAAGAGAGGGAAACTCAGTCCCCGTTATGTTGGCCCATACCGAATTGTGAGACGTGTGGGCAAAGTGGCCTACGAGTTGGAGTTACCTTCAGAATTAGCTTCAGTCCATCATGTTTTCATGTATCGCTTTTAAAGAAGTGTTTGGGTGATCCAGCTCTAGTTGTTCCGGCGGACAGTGTTGGTGTGAAAGACAACCTTAGTTATGAAGAGGTTCTGGTAGAAATATTGGATCATCAGGTTCGAAGGCTAAGAAACAAATAAATAGCTTTAGTCAAAGTTTTATGGAGGAACCAACATATCGAGGGAGCTACGTGGGAAGCTGAAGCAGATATGATGGCTAAATACCCACATTTATTCCCTTCCGGCTCAGTTTCAGCTTGAGGTATCAATTTTTGCCCTAAAACTCTATTCAGTTTCTTGTTTAGTTCATGTTTCCTAGTTTCTTTCATGTCAAATCATGTATGTATGATTCGTGAATTCAGTTCAGTCATGTAGTTCAGTTCGGAGGCAGTCGTTCTGTCAGTTTTCAACTTATAAGATCAGTATTCGAATATGATGATTGTATTTCTTTGCTTTTCTGTATGTTTTCCAACATTTAAGGACAAATATTCTCAAGGGGGAGATACTGTAATACCCCGAAAGCCCTAAGATCAGACTCGGAAGTTGAAACGGAGAAAATAAGATTTTCTACACCAGGTCACAGAACGAGTCGCCTTTGACCCGTCAAGATGACCATGAGCTGTTAACTGACTCGTGGTGAGGTGTTTGCCTTAAGTTGGAATTTTCAAGTTCTGGGTGACCATGAGTTTGATCATGAGTCATGGTCAACCCCACGATCCGTTAGATCACCCGTGGTCAAGGATGCGTGAAGGAAGAAGAGAAGTTGGGTAGTGCGCTTAACGGGTCCTCACCACGACTCGTGTCACCCGTGGTGACATCTAGATAATTCTTGGAAGTACAGAGGACGGAAGGTGACCACGAGTCGTGGTTACCGGTAATGAGTCGTTAAGTGCCTCGTAGTGACTATTAGTATGCAATTTCCAGTTGAGGCAACGAAAGCAAACCACGAGTTGTGGCCATGGACAATGACTCGTACAGTCCCTCGTTGGGACTGACAGTCTATTTTTCCCTGCAAGTTTAGTAAGGGCTTTTCTATAATTTCTATGTTCCTAAGGCCTAAACTACGTCATTTTAAGCTATGAATAATGAGTTTTAAGAGGGGTAAGTTTATTCTATGCTATTCCTAATTCATGTATGCAAGTTTAGAAGTCTAGAGGGGTGATCAAGCTCGATCTCTCAAGGTTCTTCCTCAATTATTCCTTAGGCAATCAGAAAAGTTGTAGAATCAGATTCTCTCAGGTATGTAAGGCTATGAATAGGTGCTATTGTCCATACCCATGCCCAATCCCTCTCTAATTTATGAAAAATTTATTTGTAGATCCTATGGGGTTTTACCCAATGCTTGAATTTCCTAAGTTTATATTATGGGTATGATCTAAGCATGTTTTTATCATTGAATTATGATTTATGGGAAAATTTTACAATGTTTTCAATTATAAATCATGTTTTCAAGTTTTATAAATTATGATGCCCATCCATGAAAGTTAAGATCTATGATGTATGTTCAAGTATGATGAGATATTTATGAAAAAAGCATGTTTTCAAGTTACCCATGTCTATAATCATATTTTCAAGTGAATTAAGTATTTTCAAGCATGTTTAAGTATTGGGCAAGTCCATTGTTCAAGCATGATTTATGATTTCAAGAATTAGCTTACCACATGATTTTGGAGTCAAGACTCCCATTTATGTTCAGCTTGTGGTATGGTTTGAGTCAAGGCTCCTTATGTATGATTTCAAAATTTATATGTATATGATTATTCAGCTTCATCACTAGACGATGGCCAGCTTTGTTGAAAAACAATGGAGAACATATGTATGTTTTTAGGAGTAGTGTCTAGTACCGAGTAGGCTAAGGGTCAGTCAATCCTATGCCTCAAAACTACCAGCCAACGTAGGTATGATCAGATTATTTTGAACCTTCTTTGTGAGTTTTCCCCACCCCAAGGGGCCTTCGGCTTGATATCGATATCATGGTAGCGTTTCTAGCCCTAGCAAAGTTTTGGATGGCTCTATCCACTACAATGTGATAGTCAGGACCATGTAGGCTCTATCATGATAATACCGGTTATATGACGAGTCTCTCATTGTTCCTCGTGATTTCAACTATGCATGCTTATCATTCATGATATATATATGTTTCAAGCAGATTTGACCCAATCTTCAGTTTTACTTATGATTATGAGTTTTCAACTTTGGGTCATTCGAATCAGTTATAATATGCAGTTATGTTCAGATCATGATTTCAGAAAACAGCATGCAAGCCTTACTCTCAGAATCTTATCTTGATTATGTCTTATATTATGCATATTTTAATGATTTTATTTACTTAAGCGGTTTTACTTACCTTGCATACTCGGTACATTCCACGTACTAACCGCATACTTTATGTTGTATCATTTTATGATACAGGCTTCGATCTTCAGACTCAACTCTATCACTAGCCAGTTTTTGGAGTTAGCATCTAGTCTAAGTTGGTGAGTCCTCATCTCCCCAAGACCATTTCTTATCAGTTATATTTATAGTTTTAGTTTCAGACTTAGAGAGTTAGTTGGGTTCTTATCCCATCAACTCATCAGAATTAGAGGCTTTTCAGACATAGTGTATAATCAGCTTCAGATTCGTGTACGTATTCTGATGTTATGTTATGTTTAGAATTCCTTTATGTTTATTATGATAAATCTTCTATTTTTATTGATTGAGTTAGATGTATGTTCATGTCATGGGTTGACTTGGAGTCTCTCGGGGCTCCTTGTCCAATATCTCAATCTGGGTCTATGTTCAGGTCGTGACAATGACAATGGCTGAAGAATATGTGGTGGTTTGATGATATGTTGGTGGTAGCCAGCGGTAGTGGTAATTGTGATGGTGGAGGTGGTTGGTAGCAGAGATTGATCACAGTAGTGGTAGTGATTGATAGTGGTGGCAAAGGTGGCAGCGACAGTAACGGCAGCGACGATAGTGATAATGGGTATAATTATAATGATAGATGTAGTATGTGTAGTAAAGACTGACAATAATGATTTGCAACTATGCTGATTATTAGTGGTTGTTGCGATATCAGGGGGTTGGTGATGATAATTGTCACACCCCGTAAGTTCCTATCGTTTAACCGATGCGTTTTTACTTATGTTGAGACTTTAAGAGTACAACGCATGCGGAAAAAGGCCTGGGGGATGAGTATATGAATACGAAAGCGAACGAGTAGGAGGTCGAGGGCGGAGGCTAGGCGCACTGGGCACCGCATTGTTCCGACCAGCCCGACGCCTTGAGCGGCACGTCGCACCCCCTTGGTTGGTGCTATGGCCGACGCGCCGCAACCCCTTGCCTAGGGCGATGGGTGGCGCGCCGCATCCCCTGCCTACCGCCTTAATAAGTATAAATAGTTAAATGGGAGTTGAGTGTCCATTTGTCAACATTCTCCTCGGTCCCGAATTGAGAGGATACGCAACTTTCATCCAAATTTCATCAAATTATGCCGTCAAACACTGTCCAAACATAAATTAATTTTAGGTAACAAGTTCCAAGCCTACGGGAAGCATCTTAGAGAAGTTATTTCTTGAAAATTCGCTCGGCATATCAAAACTTCACCGAGTAAAGGTTGTCGGAATTACTCCAAATTGAGTCCTAAATGGCCACAGGCAATAGGTAAGCATTTCTCTATTCTAAACTCTCGGAAAATTATGAGTTTTCAGCCAAGTTAAAAATTATACTTATTATTATTATCATCAAAAGATGTCGTTTGCCGAGTTTAGTATTTAAAATATCCTTATTCTCTCAGTGTAAAGGCTACAGTTGAGTAGAACCGCCGGTTACAGGATGAAACTCATTAGTTAAACGAAAATTGGCATTCGAGGTATGTTAAGGCTTATCTCCTCAGCAAGTTATTCTCGTCGTATAGTGATACAACCTATGCCTTTGGAACAAGACAATGATCCTGTATATTGTAATTAGCTGCTGCCAGTAGATAATGAGTTTATATGTTGTAATTAGCTGCTGCTTGTAAATAAGGATCAAGTATGTTGTGATTAGCTGCTATTAGTAGATTATGATTATGTACGTTGTGGTTAGCTGCTAGAAAACGTATTGAGAGCATGTTGCAGTATCACTTGTCAGGGAAAGAGTATATTAAGTGTGTCTCACGCTAGGGGTGTCATAGAAACTCCTCAATTCTTTTGTTCATAGTATTAGTAGAGTTTTAATGTTTCGTTGTCATGCCAAGGCCCTAGAAATTTATGGTTGGTTATGGGGCCTGATTTGGTAAGTTGGACAGCATAGGGCGCATCTAGGCATTATAACTTTCAGTTTGACACCTGTATTGTTAGTAGAGTTCGCCTAGAAGCCGTTGGCGTACCTTGACGCCTCATGGGCCAGAATTTGTACAGGATGGTCTAACCATAGATTCAGTGGTGCCAGGGTTGTCTAGTGAAATGAGTGACAGCCTGCCATATAGTCGGCTACTGTCAGTAATTGTTAATCCTAGTTGACTTAGTGCTTGACGACGGGTCACTCAGGAAGTCATCCCAGTTGTACAAGTCATACAGACCCGTGGATAACCCACGGGGGAAAACTTATTAGTAGTTAGATGCGGGGCCAACGCCCCAGCTTACTCATACATATGCCCATATACATGTTGCTTGAAGGGCTAAGCCTAAGTATACCTGCCTACAGGACTCCGTATTGCTCATATGAGCTATATGTTGTCAGGACAAACTAGATTGACGCCGACGAACTGGACCCTCAGTATTATGGTCTATCCTTAGGCAAGTAACGTTCGTTGTAGATCTAATACGACCTGTATATCTATAGCATTCTAGAGTAACCCTATTGTGGTCAGCTGCTGCAAATAGAATTGAGACGACAACGATGACATAGTAACCCTCATCAGAATTAACCCTAGTTGGCTTGGTTTCTGCATACGATATTTGGGTTGCTGAATATTTTGTTGCCTATGGGGATATGGTCGTATGAGCAATATGATGTCCGAAGGGCCGTATTGAGGTACCCATATGCTCCCAGGGGCAATGTGATGTCTGAAGGGACCAAATTGAGGCCGTGAGGGTTGTATAGAGATACCCATATGCTTGAAGGAGAAATATGATGTCCGAAGGGACCAGATTGAGGCCATAAGGGTCGTATTGAGGTCTAGTCACCTCCAAACTCCTCTATGTCGTAGTAGCATCACGATCCTCAGTCAAGCTAAGGCCCGAGGTCTAGTTACAGAAGTCTAGACAACTCAGATATAGTTACAGAAGCCCAGATGACTCAAATACAGTTATAGTTATAGTTACATGTAGGGCAATAGGGGTATATAGACTGATTGACACCTGTCGAAGCTTGTGGGGGCCCAGGTAGGTTATCTTTGTGTTGATTGTACCTTTCAGGCTTATGGGGGCCAGGTTAGTTTTTTGTTTGTATATTTGACTATTAGTTATAGCCTATGAATGTATAGTTGTATAGCTTTAGCTAATATACGTGTAGCGAGTTACTAGATGCAGGTTATGGATAAGAAAGCTTACAGGTTATCTTCTGCCCCTTCTTGCTATTCACTTTCAGTTCTTTATTAGTTTATATTCAACCTTATTTATTGCCTTACATATTCAGTACATATTGTACTGACGCCCAACTATGGAGCGCTGCATACTTGCCTGCAGGTTTAGACAGATAGAGTTCAGGACCGTTGTTAGCAGCTTTTCCGAGTTAGTAGATCGGTCAGCTCCTTTCATTCAGAGTTGCCAGGTTGTAGAGGTTTATCTGTATTTTATTTGTATAGCATTTGGGTAGGCCGAGGCCCTATCCCGACCAATATTTTCACTCCTAGAGGCTTGCAGATGACAATATTCAGTTAGTGAGTTGTTATTGATCGTGTGGGGCCCAGTATAGCTGCTTGTATTCATTTTTGTTATAAATAGACAACATGGTGGTCTTTTCAGACCGCATAGGATCCCTATTGTTGTTGTGTTGGCTGGGTTAGTTGTTTTCTTTTACAGGTGCTGCGTCGCCTTGCCTGCCCAAGACTGTGTTTACAACCGAGATATAGCAGTTTGTTTTCTTGATTTCGAGTAATTGTTAAGCACCAGAGGTGAATATGCCCAGCCAGGTCAGCCCGGATTCTAGTGTGGCATTAGGTGCCAGTCACATCTCTCAAGGTGGGGCATGACAAACTTGGTATCAAAGCAGGTCGTATCCCAGGGAGTCTGCAAGCCGTGTCTAGTAGAGTCTTATTTATAAATGCATTGTGCACCACATTTTATAAGCAGGAGGCTACGAGGCATGATAGTGTGGTTACCCCTCCTTTTTCTTAGATCGTGCCATAGAGTCGAGTTGTATAGGGATGAGTCCCTAAGCTTTCATTGTTATGTTTGTCTAGAAAAATATTTGATATGGGACAGACTTTAGTCAGCCGCACGTCAACTACAACAGCAGGAGAGGGTACCAGTGAGTTGCCATAGTTGGGGAGAGAGTAAGCCTAAGGGCAGAAGCAGACGTCTTCTAACCTCCCTATCATCTTTTCGGGGCACCAGAAACCTCATAAGATAATAGATATGCCAGCATCGTCCCTTGTTCTTTTCACAGCCTCAGAGTAGGAGGTCAGGAATATAGTATATATGAGTTGGCTTACCTACTAGATATTTAGAATTAGACAAGGGAGACTGTTGATATGGGGCTATCTAAAGTATGCGAAGGATCGTATAATTATGAGGTTTGTACTTCCAGCTTTTAGAGTTTGTTGATTTGCACCTTAGCTTCACTATAGAATAATAAGGTCATTTTCCACTTCCTAACTTGTTCTTTTTGTACAACAGAAAGAGTAAGTATCAATGTCATCTTACCCAGAATAACTAGTAAAGGAGGGCTAGAACCGTTGATTTCGAGAAGGGTTAGAAAGTGATTAAGACCCCAAGTATCTAAATAAGTCACCTAGACCCTCACGGTAGTAAATCAGGAGGGCAGATAAGATTACCAATAGCAACCAAGTACATGTGAGAGTCCATAAGGAATAAACCCCCAGCAATATAAAGTTCATATCAGAAATAGGCTGATTTCGCCATAGTGAGCTGACGACGGTAATAAATACCTGAATAATAATGGTTGTGGCCCTAGTTTGTTATGTCGAGGGATAGAGAGATTATATGAGTGAATTGGCCCGAGTGCGGGTCAGAACGATACAGATTGGTAGACTTGGTCAGTAATACCCTTGTCAGTACGATGCAGGGGGCACGAACTCCAGATCTCAGCCTATAGAAATAAGGGGGAAGGCACGAATACTTAGCCTTGGAGGAAAACAGAATTACCTCCAGGATGTAGTGGGTTGATAGAGCTTAGAATTGCCACTGAATGTTGAGAAATAGGCATCAGGCTGACATTCAAGGCCTCCTCTAGGCCTGGTGTTTTAGGCTCCAGCAAATTGCCCAAACTGGTACTCCAGCGCCTTTGTAGCTAACTGATTGTTCTTTACATCGGCCGCCAATTTCACATAGTCAGCCTGCAATTGAGCTTGGTTAGCTATCATAGTTTTGAACATCTCCTCAATGCTGGGTGATGGTGGCGGAGGAGGTGCATTGT
>JACEIK010005844.1:24498-36790 GCA_018107945.1 Datura stramonium
CAATCACTCTAACCCCTAGCTGGACAATTCCTAATCTGATGACCCTCTTGTCCACAAGTATAACATGCTGTGGAACCATACCTGCATGCCCTGGAGTGACGTCGACTACATACAGGGCAAAGAAGCACGGTGAATCTACTCTGCTGCTGTGAACCTACTAATCGTGAGCTCTTGCTGGGTCCTGACTGCCCCCGACGACCAGATCCACTCCCCTGCTGCTATTATGGAGGTGGGGGTCTGGGTGGTCTGCCTATAAATCATTGCCTGGATCCACCCTAGGACTCCGTCTGCATGTCTAGGTCTCGCCCTACTGCTCTACTCCTGATATGCCCTCCTTGTCTCCCACTGCCATTGTCTGATCCTTTTAATATTCTGAGCAAATGCCTGGACGCGGGCAATATCCATGTCCTCTCGCAGAGTGGCTATAATACAGGTCTCCACATACTCTCGATTCATCCCCATAATAAACCGATTCCCCCTAGCCGACATGGTATCCACAAAAGTTGGTGCATATCGGTCCAAGGAGTCGAACCTCATAGCATACTCCTAGACACTCATTGACCCCTGCTCCAGATGTAGGAATTGATCAACCCGGACCTGTCGAATTTCCCGTGGTAGGTAGTGATCCAGAAAAGCCTCTGAAAAGATGGGCCAAGTTGGAGGGGAAAAATCTCTCCCTCGGGACCTCTCCCAACTCTCGTACCCGTAGTCGAAATACTGCTAAATCAACCGATTCTGCAGGTGTAGCATGCATCACCCTGAAAATTTGCTGCATCTGATCCAAGAAATCCTAAGGGTCCTTCGCCCGAACCGTCCCTGTAAATTTCGAGGGACTCAAGGCGAGGAACTCTCGGACCCTTGAACTACTAGGCCCCCCTGAGGACTCTGCAACTGTGGGTGCCAGTGGCTGATGCTGTGTAGCCATCAACTTAGCTAGCATAACAACATCACTCCTAACCTCCTAATCCAATGGTACTGGTGTAGAGACTGCCGGAGGCGGTGCCGTCACATTTTTCCACTCCAAGCTGCCCTGACGTGGTGGAGAGTGCTGGGGAGACCGAGATGAAGTCTCCCTGTCGCCCTCAAATCGGGATGACTCTAACTGAGGCACCCTGCTAGTGCCTTCCCCTGCTACAACATCCAATCTCCTACCAGTCGTGGGGTGTCGCAGGTCTGCCATTTCTCTGTAGATAAAAGAATATAGTATGCTTAGGGACTCAACCCTATACTGTACAACTCTATAGCATGACTAGATAAGAAGAAAGAGTAACCATCCTATCAGGCCTCGCAGCCTCCTTCCTATAGAATGAGGTGCACAACACATCCATAGACAAGACTCTACTTAGCAGGGCTTGCAGACTCCCTGAGATATGACCTACTCTTATACCAAGTTTTTCCTGCCCACTTTGGGAGGCATGACTGGCACCTAGTGCCCTACTGCGGTCTGAACTGACTAAGCTAAGTTGTGCACTCCTGGTGCAGGCTCACTTCTCTATTCAAGAAAAGGACAGGCTATGTCTCGGCTGTAAATACAATCTTCGACCGACAAGGCCTTATAGCCACCTGGAAAAGAAAAAAGCTAACTAGAAACAGACAATAACAGGGAATCCTCTACGGGCCGACAAGGACACCATGATATCTAGTTATGACTGTAAAGTAAATTCAGTACTAAGCTAAACTATGGCTGACAAGGCCGCTAACCTTCCAGCTAAACAAGGCCCCACACGGCCAACACGTAAACAAAAATACATATAGGCCCCACACGGCCAATAACAGCTAACCACGGGGAAATAGAAACAATCTGCAAGCCTTTAGGAGTAATATGATGGTCAGGACAGGGCCCCGACCTACCCATAAATTGTACGGCCAAAAAGGAAGTAAACCTTCTATCTACAAGCTCCAAAAGAAAGGATCTAACTGCTCTGGTGACACTAGCTGAAAGCTACAAGGGACCTACTCCACCTGCAGGCAAGTAATGCAGTGCCCCAAAAAGGGCGTCAATACTATATGTACTAAATATGTAAGGAGATAATTGTAAATGACTGAAATAAGGAGATAAAACTGAGAGTAACTGAAATGAAGGAATAGAGATCATACCTGAGTAATAGAACATCTTACTGTCTAACTATCAATAACTAGAGCAAACATAAACCTTACCTGGAACCCATAAGCCAAAAGGTACAACTAGCACATAATAACCCACCTGGGGCTCCCATAAGCCCTGCTGAGTACACCTCAGTCTATATACCCCTATCCAAGGTCACACTGGTCAACTAATACCTATAGTCGTCCTACTAATCCCCTGAGCCCGCTCGGCCCCTAAGTTTAACTGTGTTTGAGTCCGGTGGACTCTTGATATCTGCATCTGGGGCACCAGGCGCGGTGGGGGTGTATATAAGGCCAACAATGGCATATGAGGATCTGGAACCCCATCTTCGTCCCTGGCGGACGGCATACCGTTCCGTAGAGCGACATCATCTTTCCCCTAGCGGGCGACGACACAGCTAATAACCCTAGGGTAAGCCATGGAGGCTATACAGGCATAATCCATCCCAAACTAGCATGCAATACTGATCTCCGCTAGTAACAATAACTAATCACAATATACATGCTTCTGATATTCTTACTGGGATTCAATTGAGTTATCATGCTAAGAAAACTAACTTGCCGAAGGAAACTGCCTTAACATACCTCGTTCACTGTTTACTGATTAACTGGCGAGTTTCAGCTCGTATTCAACTACTCTTCTCAACTGCAATCGTATCATTGGGAGAATGAGGCTAATTTAAGTACTAAATTCGATAAAAATGATAACTTTATATAGAAATATTAACAATATTTCAACTTGATGAACACAATCGAAAACTCGTAATTTCTCGAGAATTTAGAAGGGAGAAATGATGACTTTAAGCGTGTGATCGTATTGACACTAGTTTGGAGAAATTCCAACAACTATAGCTTGGCGGGGTTACGATTCACCGGGCGAATTTTGCGAAACTAACTACGCAGTAATGCTCCTTGCGGCCTTATACTTCGATACCCAAAGTTAATTCAGATTTGGATGGCATTTCGTAGCGTAAACAGAGGAGATTCTATCAATTCGTTCGTTCTCTCCCTATTCTAGTCGAATATAACATGTATATATTTAAAATAATGAAGGAAGGACCTATATATACTTGGATGGTGGATAGGAGTCCGTGGCACGGACCCTAACTCACCAATAGTTGGGCGTTCCATGGAGCCCAATGCGGAGGGTAGGGTCCATGACACGCTAGCCCGGCCTCCTCCCGTGCTGTCCCGACTCCGCGCTCGTTCGAACTTTCCCTGGGCCCCTTTCTCTTACGTATTATATTCTAAAACTCCTAACCAATGTACGAATAGGCCGTCTAAATATTAGAAACTTACAGTGTGTAACACTTTGTTCAACTATCTATATTCAATGCACATACGAAGGGAACCATACAACTTCTGAACAAATAAAACCGGTGCACCCCAGGGAGACTAACTCGGTCTAATGAAGCCCTCATCAAGTAAATCCTTTAACTGATCCTTCAACTTTTTTAACTCGGCTGGGGCCATTATGTAGGGAGGAATAGATATAGGCTACGTATCAGGAAGAAGGTCAATACCGAAGTTGATCTCTTGCTCAGGAGGAATACCTGGCAAATCAACAAGAAAGACCTCTGGATACTCGCGTACCACTGGAACTGACTGGATAGTTTGGGTCTCGGACTCAACATCCTTGACCCTGACAAAATGATACAAGCAACCCTTAGAAATCATCTTTCTGGCCTTGAGGTAGGAAATGAAGCGACCTACAGGCACAGCTAAACTGCCCTTCCATTCTAAGACTGGCTCACCCGAAAATCTAAACTCTACTGATCGGGTCCTACAATTAATGGAATCATAAGAAGCATACAAGAAATCCATGCCGAGAATAACATCGAAATCGACCATTGCTAACTCTATCAGATCTACTAAGATGACCTTATAGAGGACCAAGACCGGGCAATCTCTATACACCCGTCTAGCTGTAACTGAGTCAACTATAGAAGTAGAAACTAAAAAGGATTCTGACAAGACATTGGGACTGACTCCGAAGCTACTAGCTACATAAGGTGTCACAAAGGACAAGGTGTCCCCTAGATCCAACAGAGCATAAACATCAACATGGAAGACTCGTAACATACTAGTAACCACGTCCAGGGAGACCTCCTGCTCCTGATGGGATGCTAGGGCATAGAATCTATTCTGGCGCTGACCGTCAGCTACACTGGTAGATGCCCCCTGATGTGTTGAGTGAGGGGGTGGGGCTGCTGAGCTAGAAGCTGGGCCACAGCCACCAACCTGATCCTGTCTCGCTATTGGACAATCTCTAAGCAGGTGTCCGGGTTGCCGACACCCTAAACACACACCCGAACCTGCCAAGCACTGGCCTGCATGCCCTCGGCCACATCTGCGACAAGCTGGAACACCTGAATATTTTGGCCTTCTTCTCCAACCCCTCGAGCCTGATGCTCGCCCTCTCTAATTATTCCTAGGCCATGATTGCACACTCAAGGCTGATAGAGCCTGGGTGAATGATCTCAGTTGGGTCTGCTGACGGTGCCCACCTCTTTACCTAAGCTGAGGAAATCTGTGATCATCAGTCCTTGCCCTCTTGGCCTCTCTCTCTCTCCAATGTGTCGCCTCCATCTACTAGGCGTACAACACCATCCAAGGAAAGTCCATGTCCTGATGGATCATAGCAATCCAGCATTCCTTATCCAAGTAACCTGCTATCCCATGCACAAACCTGCTCACTCGCGCCCTCTGGTCAGTCACTAACTCAAGAGCATACTTTGATAGGGGGCTGAACTCAAGGGAATACTTCAGTACTATCATCCTCCCTTGCTTCAGATTTATGAACTCAGCTGCCTTCAGCTCCATCATCTCCCCAGGGAAGAACCAATCCAGGAATGCAACACAAAACTCTTCCCAAGTGACTGGACCTGCTCCATCGACCCTGCTATCTTTCCATTGACGTAACCAGATATGTGCAACCCCCTTCAATTGATAGGAGGCCAACTCTTCACACTCAACACTACTCACCCCCATGACGTGGGTGATCTTGATGACCTCATCCACAAACTCATGTGGGTCCTCATCTACCTTGGACCCAAGAAACTCCGGTGGGTTCATCCTCAAGAAGTCCCTGACTCGAGCCGCCGCTGCACATCCATTCTGCGGAACATGCTCAACAGCATGTTGATTGACCTGAGCGGTCAAGGCCTGCGCAAGCATTTGGAAAGAGGCCCAAAACTCAGCGTGGGCGGCTGGCTCCGGTTCCTGAGGCTCTTGAGTTGGTGGGACCTGCTGATGCCCACGACCCATTCCATCCTCGTGGCCTTAACCATCTCCATTTCTCCACCCCTTCACTCTTCGGGGACCCATACTCTGCAATCGCGAATAGCACGAATTAGAGGGATATAAAGACTCCACATCGCACGACATAGATAATGAAAGATGGGAACATTTCCTAGAATACTTCGTAGCCTCTTCATCATAAGTGTTGCGTGCTTCACACTCATGAAAAAGACTCTACTTAACGCGGCTTTCAGACTCCCTTGACACTTCAAACCTATGGCTCTGATACCAAGTTTGTCACGACCCGAACGGAAGCCTAGATCGTAGACACGGGACAAGGGACCCCGAAGGACCCCAAGTCAACCCATAACATAAGCATACAACTAACTTATTCCAAAACTAAAGAAAAAAGGAATATAATCTTATCCGAAGTCTAAAGCAACATCACATAAGAATAAACATCCGAAACTAAATACATGACTAAGTCTGAAAAGCCTCTAATCTGGATGACTAATGGGCCAAGACCCTAACTAGCTCCACCATGCTAAAACTGAAATATATAGAAGAAACTGAATGTCTAGTCCTCAGAGAATGAGGACTCACCAACTCTAAATAGGTGCAATTTTGAATAAACTGACTAAGATTGGGGCTGAAGCTGCGAGTCGGGTCCTGTATCATGAAACGATACAACATAGAAAGTATGCAGTTAGTACGTGGAATGTACCGAGTATGCAAGGTAAGTAAAACCACTACAATAAGTAAAATCATCTAAACAAATCATTTCAGAACATAAGCTTTTAGAAAATTGAGAGAACTCACATGCATTCTTTCGAAATCATAATCCCTTCATGATGTGAAAATTCATAACTTTATAACATCAACTAATTCAAATGACTCAAAGCTGAGATGCAACATTTACAGAAAAGCTGAACATTGAGTCAAACCTTACTTTTACAATATGCATGCATAGATAGTAATCATGAGTAGTGAATATGAAAATCTGAATCATGTGGACAATGGGAGACTCGTCACTTAACCAACATACAACGATAGAGCTTACGTGGTCCCGACTATTACACTTAAGTGGGCAGAGCCATCCTAAACCTTGCCAGAGCTGAGCACGCTACCATGATATCGATATCAAGCTCATGGTCCATTAAGGCCAGGGATAGCTCACAACGGAGGTCCCAATTATAATAGAATCAACCTACGTTAGCGCGTAGTTCTGGGGCATAGGGTTGTCGACCCTTAGCCCGCTCGGTGCTAGACTATTCTCCCAAAACATGCAATGCTCTACATATTATATAATGAAGCCCAACATCGTCTATTGACGAAGCTCAACATGAAACCATGTGTGACTCAACATCGTATGCAACAAAGTTGAACGTTGTCTATTGACAAAGCTCATTAATGAAATCATGCATAGACTGGAGATCATATGAAAATGAAGCTCAACATTGTCCTTCGAAAAAGCTCAATGGTGCCATACATCTCAATTATAAATTCATGCATATGAGAAGCTTTATTTCAAAACATACCACAAGCTCAATCATAGGTGGGAGCAACTACTCCAAATCATGTGGTAAGCTACATGTAGAAGTATTTACTCAACATACCACAAGCTAGAATTTATAATAAGAATTGGGAAATTTCTCTTTAAACAGTGTGGTAAGCATATGTTGGGAAAATCATCACTTTAATCAACATGTGGGTATTACCCAAGGCTCTATCATTCTAGAATCCAATCGATTTATTTAGGAGACAACATCAAAATCATGGGTAATTTTAGAAACATACTTTTCATCATCAACTTCATCACCACCACAAATTTACCATAAATCACTCCTTTTATGAACTCTTCACCCATGGGCATTTTAGATTCAATTTTTAGAAAAACCAATTTTATAAGAGAGACAAGTTAGAATCCCCCCAAGCTTTGTAAATCATCAATATCAACTCAATCTAATCATACCCATGAATGTAAAAATCATGCAATTGATCAAAACCCCATAATTGATTATTCATAATTTAACACCAATTGATAGGAATTGGGCATGGGTGTGGAAGGAAGACACCCATTAAAACCCGTGGTCCAAACTACCACCAGGCTTGACTTCACACCACAGCCACATACAATGGCTCGTGGTTTGTTACCACGAGTCATTCTGTGGCTCGTCCTGCAACATTTTCCCCAAATTTCAGCATTTTTAATTTTTTAACTCCCCAGGTTTATTCCTAAGCACTTCTGGGGTATTACAGAAATATGCAATGTTGTTAGTTATGATGAAGCAAATGGAGTTGTTGACGAACTATATGAAGGGTTTCCATGCTAGATATAGCAAAGCCAACCATGACTATGATTATGTCTATTATGGAAACCAAGGTTGGAAAAATGCTCGATCAGTCGATACGAGTAGTCAAGAGAGCAATTAGTCGGTCCCACCTCATATGGAAAGTACTCTAGAAGTGCTGGTTGAAAAGGTTCTTGCGACTGAAGAGGGAGATCAAGATTTATGGAGTAAACTCTTAGACGTAACAACAACTGTAAAGAGTCATAATGTCATCATTCAACAATTGGAGGAGCATATGAATGAGTTAGAATCTCAGATGGCAGCTCAAACAACAGAAAACAACATGGATCCAATGCAGGACATTGTAGAGAATGATATATTCAAGTGGAAAATTGAGGAAGAGGTTGTTGGAGAACTTATTGCTGATGTTTTCTTGAAAGGTGAAGAACTCGCGGAGGTTCATCATATGTGTAAGGAGATAAGAGATTATCTGTTCCCACAAAGAAAGCTGGACCTTGATTTGAAGAATAGTACAACCCCTCCATCACAGCCATCTATTGTGATCCCACCAAAGCTGGAGCTCAAACCCTTGCCCACTCACCTATAATATGCGTACTTGGGAGAGAATGAAACGCTCCCGATTATCATTTCAGCAAAGCTCACTTCGTTGTAGGTAGATATACTCATTGAGGTGTTGAAAAGGCATATCCGAGCTATAGGATGGTCAATAGCTGATATCATTGGTATACCATCAGTTGTAGCCCATCAGTTGAACATCAAAGAAGGTTGAATCCACCTATGCAAGAGGTGGTCAAGAAAGAGATTATAAAATGTCTAGATACAGGTGGTGGTGAATCCTATCGTAGACAGTAGTTGGGTAAGCCCGGTACAGTGTGTGCCCAAAAAGGAGGCATCACGGTTATTCTAAATGAAAAGAATGAATTGATAGCTACTTGTCGAGTCATGGGATGGATAGTTTGTATGGATTACCATAAGTTAAACTCCTGGACAAAGAAGGATCATTTCCCAGTGCCATTCATAGACCAAATGTTAGACCGACTAGCCTGTAAAGAGTACTACTATTTCATGGATGGATACTTAGGATACAATCAAATCTCAATAACACCCGAGGATCAATAAAAATCCACATTTACGTATCCCTATGGAACTTTTACATTCAAGTAGATGCCTTTTGGTCTTTGCAATGCCCCGAACACATTCCAAAGATGCATGATGTCCATCTTTTCTGACATGGTGGAAGATACTATGGAAGTCTTCATGGATGACTTTTTAGTTGTGGGGGACTCATTTGATGACTGCTTGACACATTTAGATGAGGTATTAAAGAGATGCACAAAGACGAATTTGATCCTAAATTGGGAAAAATGTCATTTCATGGTCAAATATGGGATTGCATTGGGACACAAAATTTCTGAAGAAGGGATTGAGGTGGATCAAGCCAAAGTGAATGTCATTGCTCAGTTACCTCCACCATGCACCGTGAAGGGTGTTAGGAGTTTCCTCGGACATGCGGGTTTCTACCGCCGTTTCATTAAAGATTATTCTAAGAAAGCTCATCCCCTATTGTTGTTGGAGAAAGAGACTAAGTTCAATTTTGATGAGGATTGTTTGAGGGATTTTGTGGAGTTGAAGGAGAGATTGATTTCCTCTCCAATAATTGTAGCACCTCATTGGTCAAAACCCTTTGAGCTCATGTGCGATGCAAGGGGGTAGCATTAGGAGCGGTCCTTAGTTAGTGAAGAGACAAAATCTTCCACCCAATATACTATGCTAGTAAAGCTCTGAACAATGCACAAACAAACTACACAGTAACGGAATAGGAGCTCCTAGCTGTTGTGTTTGCATTTGAAAAATTATGGGCGTACTTTCTAAGAACTAAAGTGGTGGTGCACACGAACCATGCAGCACTCAGGTATTTAATGGCCAAGAAGAATGCTAAACCAAGATTGATTAGGTGGGTGTTGCTATTGTAGGAATTTGACTTTGAGGTGAAAGACCGTATGAGATGTGAGAATCAAGTGGCCGACCATTTATTGCGCCTAAAAAAAATGGGCATCCAGGAACACAAGAGGAGATCAATGATGCCTTTCTAGATGAGCGAATCTTATCTGCAACCCATGACCTGACACCGTGGTTTGCTGATTTTGCTAATTACCTAGCCAGCAACATTGTACCCGAAGGATTGAATTTTCAACAAAAGAAGAAATTCATGCATGATGTGCGGAAATTCATTTGGGATGAACCTTATATCTACAAAAGTTGTGCAGATGGGTTAATACGAAGGTGTGTTTCAGAAGTGGATATTGTCCCAATTCTAGAGGCTTGTCACTCTTCCTGTCTAGGAGGTCATTATGGGAGTGTGCGAACACCAACCAAGGTGTTGCAATGCGGGTTTTATTGGCCTACCTTACATCAAGATGCACATGACTTTGTGAAGAAATGTGATCGATGCCAGAGGAAATGGAGTATTTCAAGGAGGAATGAACTTCCACTATCACCAATCTTAGAGGTTGAGTTGTTCGATGTATGGGGGATCGACTTTATGGGTCCTTTTGTAAGTTCTTATGGGAACAAATACATCTTTTTGGTGGTGGATTATGTATCAAAATGGGTGGAAGCTGTTGTATTATCTAACAACGACGCGAGAAGTGTAAAAAATTTCTTAAAGAAACATATCATCTCGCAATTCAGTACCCCTATAGCTATCATTAGCGATGGAGGCTCTCATTTTTGCGATCGGGTGTTCAGCACAATACTAGCTAAATATGGTGTGAAACATAAAATGGCCACCCCGTATCACCTGCATACCATCGGACAAGTGGAAGTTTCAAACCAAGAAATCAAATCCATCTTGACTAAAACAATCAATTTCAACAGAACAGATTGGGTGCAGAAGTTAGATGATGCATTGTGGGCATATCGGACTACATTTAAAATATCGATTGGAATGTCTCCTTACCAGATGGTGTTTGGTAAATCATGTCATCTCTCGGTGGAGCTAGAACACAAAGCTTTATGGGCATTGAAAAGTTTAAACCTAGAATGGGGAAGAGCTATCTAAGGTTTAATTCATTATTTACATGAGATGGATGAATTCAGAATGAAGGAATATTAGAATGCAGCAATTTGCAAAGCCAAAATGAAATACTATCATGACCAAAAAGTGTTGCAACATAATTTTGTTCCAGAGGATTGGGCGCTACTGTTCAATTCTCGACTACGGTTATTCCCTGAAAAGTTAAATTCTAAATGATCAGGGCCTTTTGAGGTGTCTCAGGTGTACAGGAATGGAGCCATCGAACTCCATAGTGAGAATGGAAGCAAGTTCAAAGTAAATGGTCAATGGGTTAAAAGATATTTGGTGGTGTTGGAAGAAGTTAGCCGAACGGAGGTGGTGTATCTGGATGAGTCGTAGGCCTGGAGGAACTTTTGTCGTGCCACGACGTTGAATAAGGCGCTCCTTGGGAGGCAACCTAAGCATCATTCATTTTTCTTCTTATATGTTTTTTTTGTTTTTGATTTTTTTAGGATGGAAGGGTGATCTACAAGAAGAGTAATAGACCAGCGTTTCAACCGGTGAAACGCTGATCGAATTTCGTGAAGCGCAATTCAGGTGCCGACCTGCCTAGTGCACTGAAGGATTCAAGGAAAATGGTAACCCAAACCAGCGAACAACACATGGTACTTCGTGAAGCGCCGCTGGGGTGCCGATCCTATCAAGTAAATTGAAGGTTCAAAGGCGAACCGGCAGCTCAATCGGCGAAGCGCCATGTCAAAGCGTGAATCACCGGTTCATCTCCGCTATCAACCAGAGTACCTAGCAATGGATCAGGGTGATCTTAGGCATAATTTCTTGCCCAAGTGATACTTTATTACCTAATTTGGACTTGTTTATCTACTTTTATGTGTACATCCTCATGTGATTTTTATGTAAATGTGGATTTATACTAACCAACATGATTAGTTATTGTTTTTGCAGTTAGAATGAATTATGGAAACTAATCTACAAGTTGGTGAAATGGAGGAATGGACTCTGAAGCAAAACCCGGAAGTTTGCAAGAAAATGCTAAAAACTTGATGCTCCGTGATAGAGTCCGTGTCACGCCACCATCGCGGAGGCATTCTGCCTACAGTGAAATTTGAGCTGAATTCCAGTGAAGGTGCGCGATGGCATCGTGTCACGGAGCCTATGCTCCGTGTTCACTTCTGTGACACGGTGGGAAGAATTTGCTGCACACCCGAATTCCAGTGAAGGTGCGCGACATGTCCGTGGCACGGAGCTGAGGCTTCGCGATACCCTCCGTGCCACGCTGAGGATAATAATACGACATCCAAGGTCCAGCGAAGCTCCATGACAGGGCCGTGGCACGGAGATGAGGCTCCGCGATACCCTCCATGCCATGTTTCCAGTTTATTCCGGGAAATTTCTCACTTGTATAAATAGCACACTTAGGTTTTATTTTAAGATATCTGACATTTCAAGCTAGTACGTGGGTATCAAGCAGTTGAGATGAAAAAGTCCTAGGGTTAATTCTCTTCCTTTTTCTCTTGAATTTCAATTGCTTGTATGATTTCTACTTGTTTGAAGATGTTTAATCATCAAATGAGTGGCTAATTCACCTTTGGTTGAGGTT
>JACEIK010005844.1:42071-60568 GCA_018107945.1 Datura stramonium
CCATGAGATTTTTGATAGATTTTCAAGAACTAATAGAGAATGGGCATGGGTGTGAATGAAAACACCCATTCGTAACCCTACATACCTGTGTAAGATTAGATTTCAAGGTTCTTGAATTCCTAAGGGAGAATTGATAGAGAAGAGCTTGAAACTATGCTTGATCTCTCTAAAATCTTCTTAATTTGGATGCATGGGAATGGCTTATGCAAGGGGGACTTAACATATTTTTTATCATGCCCATAAAAATAGATAAAATGATGTAGTTTAGGGCCCTAGAGCATAGAAAGGTCGAAAATACTCTTAATGAAAATTCCCTGAAAAACTGATCTGGGTGAACCAACAACTGATCCCATGAGTCGTTGCATGATACCATGACTCGTGGTATCGAGTTGTTGGATCTACTTCCCTAATTTATGCTTTCAGATTCTTCCCACGACTTGACAGGACGACTTATTGCTTCAAATGACGGGTCGTTAGATCGATCATTGTTAGCTCCTTGATAATCCTGAACTTCCTTAACCATGAGCCTCACAACGACTCGTGGTTGCTTCTAACAAGTCGTGGTATCAATCCATTACAGCCACAGGAAAATCTGGCAACTCAAACCGCAACTGGTGACCACGGGTCATCACTTCTCACCATGAGTTGTTGG
This sequence comes from Datura stramonium, assembly GCA_018107945.1. Classification (NCBI taxonomy): domain Eukaryota; kingdom Viridiplantae; phylum Streptophyta; class Magnoliopsida; order Solanales; family Solanaceae; genus Datura; species Datura stramonium. Next base: position 42,724 of record JACEIK010005844.1, read on the forward strand.
ATGACCTGTGGTATCTCCAATTGCTAGAGTCAAGTTCCTCCCACGACTTCTAACAATGACCCATGGTTTCCAACCACGAGTCGTGACATCATCCGTCTCGTAATATTTCCCAGTTTTTTAGTCAACTCCAAATTTTGATCCTTGGTCTGTTCTTAGGCACTTTCGGGGTATTACAATATCTCCCCTTTGGGAACATTCATCCTCGAATGTTAAAATAAGCAGAAAACAAAGACATGCAATCATTACACCCAAATACTGATCATTTAAATCGAAAACTAACGAAATGACTACCTCCGATTCATACCACATAGCTGAACTGATTTCAGGCTTCACATACACATCCATATACATCAAAGAAACTTGAACACATGAACTAAACATGAAAACTAAATAGGGTCATAGGGAAAAACTGATACCTCAAGTCGAAACTAAGACGATAGAGAATAAGTGTGGGTATTTAGACATCATATTTGCTTCGGCTTCCCACATAGCTCCTTCAACATGCTGATTTCTCCATAATACTTTAACTGAAGCTACTTCCTTGTTCCTAAGCTTTCGAACCTGATGATCTAGTATTTTCACCGGAACCTCCTCATAGCTAAGGCTATCCTTTACACCAACATTGTCCACCCGGACTACTAGAGATGGATCTCCCAAACATTTCTTCAAAAGAGATACATGAAACATAGGATGCACAGAAGATAACTCTGAGGGCAATTCCAACTCATACGCTACCTTACCAACTCTTCTCATAATCCTGTAGGGGCCAACATAGCGGGGACTAAGTTATCCTTTCTTCCCAAACAACATTACTCCCTTCATGGGAGATACCTTTAGAAATACCCAATTGTCCACTTCGAACTCCAATTCTCTCCTCCTCACATTGGCATAGGACTTTTGGCGATTCTGAGCGGTTTTCAACCTATCCCTTATCTACTGAACCTTCACCATAGCCATATGAACTGAATCTGGCCCTATCATAGCTGCCTCACCAACCTCAAACCATTCGATGGGCAATCTATATCTCCGCCCATGAAGAGCCTCGAACGGAGCCATCTGAATATTGGAGTGATAGTTGTTATTGTAAGCAAACTCGATCAGGGGCAAGTGATCATCCCAACTGCCGTTGAAGTCCATCACACATGCTCTCAACATGTCCTTGATATTCTGGATTGTCCGCTCGACTTGACCATCCATTTGCGGATGAAATGCTGTGCTGAGTTTAACCTAAGTCCCAAGCCTTTTTTGAAAAGACCGCCAAAACTGAGAGGCAAATTTAGTACCTCAATCTGAAATGATGGACAAGGGTACTTAGTGCAATCGAACCAACTCCTAGATATATATCTTGGCGTAATCCTCCGCTAAATCCGTGGTTTTCACCGATAGAAAATGTGCAGCCTTGGTCAATCTGTCTACCATAACCCAACTGGAATCATGTTTTTGGCAAGTATGAGGTAATTTGGTTATGAAATCCATATTAATATCTTCCCACTTCCAAGTAGGACTGTTGACATCCTAATGTACTCCTTCCGGCCTTTGATGCTCAACCTTTACTTGATGATAGTTTGGGTACTTGGCTACGAATTTTTCAATATCCTTCTTCATGCCATTCCACTAGTATATTTCCTGCAAATCGTGATACATCTTGGTGGCACCCGGATGGATAGAATACCTGGATGTATGAGCCTCGTGCAACATCCGGCTCCTCAAATCACCAACATCTAGAACACATAGGCGACCATGGTACGAAGCACACCATCTCCCCCTTGGGAGAAGACCTCCACTTTCTGACTTCAAACAGCTTCCTTCAACTTTACCAGAATTGGATCCTCATCTTTTCTAGCTTTCACATCAGTCATCGAGGATGATTCTAATCTATTCTGGACAACAACAACACCATCGGTCGATTTGACCAATCTAACTCCTAACCTTGTGAGTCGATGGACATGCTTCACCAGCTCCTTCTTCCCCTCATCCACATGGGACACATTCTCCATAGAGAGTCTACTAAGTGTGTCCGCTACCACATTAGCTTTACCTATATGTTAAAGGACATTCATATCATAGTCCTTGAGTAGCTCCAACTACCTTCTTTTCCATCAATTGAGATCTTTCTGTGTGAACACATATTGTAAACTCTTGTGGTCCATAAACACATTCACATGGACCCCATACAAGTAATTTTGCCATATCTTCAATGAAAACACCACCACAACCAACTCAAGATCATGGGTCGGGTAATTCTTCTCATGGACCTTCAACTGTCTCAAGGTGTATGCTATCACTTGCCCACGCTGCTTCAATACATACCCAAGTCCAAACCTCAAAGCATCACAATACACAACAAAACCATCAATACCCTCTGGGAGAGTTAACACCGGTGCTGAAGCAAGTCGAGTCTTCAACTCTTGGAAGCTCTCCTTACAAGCCTCCGACCATTGGAACTTCAACTTCTTCTGAGTCAATTTTGTCAAAGGTGCTGCGATAGATGAGAAACCCTCCACAAATCTACGGTAGTAGCCAGCTAGGACCAAGAAACTCCAAATATCCGAAGGATTCACCGGTCTAGGACAATTCTTTACTGCCTCGATTTTCTGAGAATCTACTTTTATGCCCTCGCTTGATACCACATGGCCCAAAAATGCTACCGATTCAACAAGAAATTGCACTTGTTGAACTTGGCATACAATTGGCGATCCTTGAGAATCTAAAGCACTACTCTTAAATGAGCGGCATGCTCCTCCTTACTCCAAGAGTATATAAGGATATCATCAATGAACACGATCATGAACATGTCCAGGTACGGCTTGTACACCCTATTCATCAAGTCAATAAAAAGTTGCAGGAGCATTTGTTAGTCCAAAAGACATAACAACAAACTCATAATGACCATACCGCGTCTTGAAGGCTGTCTTCGGGATATCACACTCTCGAACCCTCAGTTGATGATACCCGGACTTGAGATCTATCTTTGAGAAACACTTGGAACCCCAAAGATGGTAAAACAAACCATCCATCCTGGGAAAAGGATACCTGTTCTTAACGGTGACCTTGATCAGTTGCCGATAGTCAATGCACATACGAAGCGAACCATCCTTCTTCCAAACAAATAACACTAGTGCGCCCCATGGAGACTTGCTCCGTCTAATGAAGCCCTTATCTAACAGTCCCTTCAACTGATCCTTCAATTCCTTTAGCTCGGCTGGAGCCATCCTGTAAAGAGGGATAGATATACGATGCATATTAGGTAGCATGTCAATATCAAAATCAATCTCCCGCTCGGGAGTAACACCTAGCAAATCATCGGGAAAGATCTCTAGATACTCACGCACCACCGGAACTAACAGAATAGTTAGGGTCTCGAACTCAACATCCTTAACCCAAACTAGATGATACATGCAACCCTAAGAAATCATCTTTCTAGCCTTGATATTGGAAATGAAATGACCTATAGGTACCGCTGAACTACCCTTCCACTCAAAGACTGACTCACCCAAAAAACAGAATTCCACTGAACGGGTTCTACAATTAATAGAAGCATAACACGCATAAACCAATCCATACCTAGAATAATATCAAAGTTAGTCATGTCTAACTCTACAAGATCTGTGGAGGTGACTTTATGCAATATAATGACCGACATCCTCTATACACCTCCTAAGCTACAACTGAATCACCAAAAGGAGTAGAAACTAAAAATTGTTCTGACAGAGACTCGGGACTAACTCCAAAGCAACTAGCAATATAAGGAGTCACAAAAGACAAAGTAGCCCCTGGATCCAGCAAAGCATAAACATCAATATGAAAAACTCATAACATACCCATGACCACATCCAAGGAGACCTCCTACTCCTGGCGGGGTGCTAAAGCATAGAACCTATTTTGGCGCTGACCTCCGGCTGAACTAGTCAAGGCACCCTGCTAAGGAGGACGTGCTGCTGGAGTGGCTGAACTAGCAGCTGGAATGCGGTCCCCACCTCCCTGACCTGGCTGAAGGGAAATCCTTAAGTCTGTGTCCGGGTTTGCCACACCCGAAACAAGCATCCACACCAATTAGGCACCTCTCTCAGTGATTCTTGCCACACTTCGCACAAGCTAGGAAGAACGCTCCATCTGCATTCTACCCTGGCCCCTCGAATCTAGAGCCCTACTCCTCCAATCCCCTCGGAACCTAGACAACGTACTGGTCGATGATGGTCCTGGATAAATACACCTATGCTGAGATTGCTGACACTGTCCACCCCATGATCTGACTTGAGAATTCTCATAAATGTTGGTGCTGGCCCTCTTTGCCTCTCTATGCCTTGCATACACCAACTCCATCTGCTGAGCATGAAACACAATGCGGGGAAAATCTATATGCCAAAGCAACATGGTGATCCAATAGTCCTTAACCAGGTAGTCCACCACTCCATGTACAAATCGGCTCACTCGAGCCCTCTGGTCTGCCACTAACTCTAGCGCATACTTGGACAAAAATGGGTGAACTCCCAAGCGTACTCCTGAACTGACATGTTACCTTGCTTCAAGTTAACAAACTCAGCTGCCTTTTGCTCCCTCATCTCTCGAGGAAGAACCGATCCAAGAATGCTGCGTGGAACTCTTCCCAACCTATAAGGCCTGCACGCACATCCCTAGCATCTCTCCATTGTTTGAACCATATATGTACCACCCTTTTTAGTTGGTAGGAGGCCAAATCAACTCAATCTCCATTTTTTACCCCCATAACCTGGGTGATCTTTAGAATCTCCTCGATGAATTCATGTGGATCCTCATCCACCTTAGACACTAGGAACTCCGACGGATTCATCCTCAAGAAATCTCTAATCTGGGCCGCTACCGCATTTCCATTCTGCGAAATATGCGCAATAGCCTGCTGGTTGACCTGAGCGGTCAAGGCCTACGCCAACATCTGGATAGCTTCCTGAAACTTCACGTGGGCAACTGGATCTGGTGCCTAGGCTCCTGAATAGGTGGGGCTTGCCGATGCCCATGACCATTTCCATCATAGTGTCCTTCACCATTCCCATTTCTTCTCCTGTTCATTCTTCTAGGAGCCATAATTCTACAACCGAGAATAGAACAAATTAGAAGGATAGAAAGACTTTTAATCGCACGACATAGATCATCAAAAAAGGGAACATTTCCTAAACGTCTCGCAGCCTCTTCGTCATAAGTGTGGCACGCTTCACATCAATGAAATAGACTCTACTTAATGCGGCTTTCAGACACCCTAGGACGTTTCAAACGTATTGATCTGATACCAAGTATTTCACGACCCAAACGTAGACCCGTATCGTAACATGGGACAAAGAACCTCAAGAGGCACCAAGTCGACCCATGGCATAAGCATACATCTAACTTCATTTACTTGAGTGGAGCACTGAACATAAGGCATAACGGAAACATAAACGTAACATAGCATATCATATCATACCGAGTCACTATACATACATACAAGCTGAATACTACATATGGTCTGAAAGCCTCTATCCTGAAAGATGGGTTGATGGGATAACATCCCCAACTAACCCTGCCAAACTGAAACAAAAGAAAAACATAAATGTCTAGTCATACGGCCCTCGGAACATGAGGACTCACCAATAAAGCTTATAGTAACTCCGAGATGATCTAAGGATAAGGATGAGCCTGAGAGTCGAGTCCTGTATCATGAAACAATACAACATAGAAAGTATGCAGTCAGTATGTGGAATGTACCGAGTATGCAAGGTAAGTAAAACGGACATCTAATATATATAAAACTCATAAATGATCATAAGAGTAGGACATCATGCTCATATCATATATATATATATATATCGTAACATAACATAAAGCTCAAGGTTTTCAAAACATTCGTAATACAATCATACTCATGATCATAATAGAATATCTTTATTTATCTAGACTTGAGCCAAAATACATAATCTTAAACATACATAAATCATGAGGAACAGTGGGAGATTCGTTTAATCGACATATCCCATATGAGCACACCTGAAACCCGACTTATAACCCTAGTCGGGAGGGTGTTCGTACCTTGCCAAGGGTATAATCATGACAATGTGATATCACCATCAAAATGAGCCATTTGGGCCAGGGATAGTCAAAGGGAGGTCCTAACATACCTGCAGTGGCACGTAGTTTATGAGATTCGAGGCAAAACCTAGGCTCCGAACCTACTCGATGTTCAATTCTACACCCAAAACATATATATAGTGCTCATAGTATATTATGCATGAGTTCATGGTCTAGTTTAAATCATGATAATCATAAACATACTTGTACATACATGAACTAGCCATGAAATAGGGCCCGTGAGTCGGCCAAAACATAATTCATAAATCATAGGGTTCATGCATACTTGTAGATCATACATATAACTTGTAAATCATCAAATTATAATGGGTAATTGAATAAATCCATATTTCAAGTCATAAATCATGATGGTCTTGTAAATGTCAACAATTGAAGTAAAGATCATAAATCAATTGATCATAGATCTTACATAATTAGGCTAAATTTAGTAGAAATCGAAATCAATAATTTTATAATAAAAATAGTTGTAAAATCTTATCAAAATTCGTAAAATAATCACAAATCATAATAACCCATTAGAAACTAATTAGATTTTCACAAAAATTAAATTAAAACCCCATGAGATTTTTGATAGATTTTCATGAATTAATAGAGAATGGGCATGGGTGTAAACGGAAACACCCATTCGTTACCCAACATACCTGGGTAACATCAGATTTAAAGGTTCTTGAATGCCCAAGAGAGAATTGATACAGAAGATCTTGAAACTTGCTTGATCTCTCTAAAATCTTCTTAATTTGCGTGCATGGGAATGACTTATGCAAGGGGTACTTAAACTTTTTTATCATGTCCAGAAAAATACATAAAACGACATAGTTTAGGGTCCTAAAGCATAGAAAGGTCGACAATACCCTTACTGAAAATTCCCTGAAAAACTGATTTGGGTGAACCAACGACTGATCCCACGAGTTGTTGCATGATACCATGACTCGTGTTATCTAGTCGTTGGATCCACTTCCTTTATTCATGCTTTCATATTCTTCCCACGATTCGACAGGATGAGTCGTTGCTTCAAATGATGGGTCTTTAGATTGACCATTATCAGCTCATTGATAATCTTGAACTTCCCTTACCACAAGCCTTACCACGATTCATGGTTGCTTCCAATGAGTTGTGGTATCAATCTGTTACATCCACTGGAAAATCTGGCAACCCAAACCACTACTGGTGATCACGGGTCATCACTTCTCACCACGAGTCATTGAATGACCCGTGGTATCTCCAACTTCCAGAGTCCAGTTCCTCCCACGACTGCTAACAACGACCCGTTGTTTCCAACCATGAGTCGTGACATCATCCGTCCTGCAATATTTCCTATTTTTTCAGCCAACTCCAAATTTTGATCCCAAGTCTATTCTTATGCACTTTCGGGGTACTACACATTCAAAGCAGGTTCCCCTGTAGGCACCCTATTCACTTCTTCTTGATCGGCCATAGTACCTATGGAAGAAAGAAAAACAAAGCAAGTAAACTCGTTAAGTTAGTGAAAAGAATTCACACTGGCTCAAGGAATGCTCACCTTATGCGCCTCACAACTTCCACGACCAAGGATTGCAGTTTGTGTAATTTGTTAAGTTTCAAGTGGCCAAGCTCAACTTGAGGTCTAGAATAGATTTTTGTCTACTCAAAGAAGAGAGGCTCAAGCTAATGTGATGGAAGCAAGAAATTTCAACGAGAATAAAGAAAGTAGAAGAAGAAGCACGAAAAGAAAATCAGACTCAAAAAAATTAAGTAACAAAAAGTACTTTGGAAATACTTGATGTTAGTAGTTTTGGGGAATTAAAGAGATGAAAAAAATGAAGAACTAAGTAAATCTGCCAATTTGATGTTAATTAGTGTATAAATTGAAAGAAAAATGAGTTTGGAAGAATATCCATGAAGTTTGGACACTTAGAAAAATTTTGGGATCCAAAAAAGTCCTAACACTTAAAAAAATTTTGGCCAAAAAGCCAAAAATCTGTAAAACCTGCTCTTTGTAACTGTGCATCACGCGCTGCATGCCCGAGTTGGGAAGGAAAAGCAATTGTGTGCTGCACTGGCTATTGGGTGTCGCTCACGTGGCGCTAACGCAGCACTGCACCGGCACGTGCATTGGCTCTTACATGGCGCTGTGTTGGCGTTGATGCGATGCTGATGATGCATAGTGCTGATGTGGTGCCCACATGGATTTTCTTTTACAAATCTAATTTTTTTGACTAATAATTTCCACAGGCGGACCAACTAATATATTTTACCAAAATTTTGAAAGAGAACATGGATCAAATGTACCCTTAGGTCTTCTTCTTCTTCACCTTGAAGATATGAAGATCTTCAAGAACACCAGGAACATGAAGAAACAAACCCTTGTGAAAAGCTTCTCCAAATTACTTTAAAATTATGGATTATGTTTCCCTTATGTAGAAAACCGACCCCAATCAAAATTAAGCCATAAAGCAACCTCAATCACAAGGCCTAAGCACAATTTTCTTGAAGTCTTCAAGCTCCAAGTTCTTCGATGGTAAATTGATATTCAAAATAAAATTATAAAAAGAACCTAAGATCTAGACACAAAAAACATTAGAGAATGGAATCTAGCGTAAAAAAAACAAATTAAACAAAAAAGTTTTCTAATTTTGTTGAATTTTGAGGAATTTAAATTATTTTAAATAATTTAATACCTAAATCCCAAGATTGGTATTGTAAGAACAACACTAACCCTAGATCTAGATACCAAATGATACAAGAAATTAAAGAAGGATAACTAACTAGACATAAAGTGAATGAAATTAGCAGCCCTTGTGAAAAGGCACGTGGATCTCCAACTCACAAATCAAGAAACACCTAGTTCTCAATAAGACCTCAAGGGAGATGATCCTTTGCAACCCTCCTCTCTACAGAAATAACAATCCAAAGAAAGACAAAAGCTAAGAAATATACTACATTCAAAATATTTTTTGTTCAAAATCATAAGAATATACTATGAGAATTAAAAGAACTCCTATTTATACTAAGTAAGGAAAAGGATAGACTATTATAAATATGCCCTTAATGAATAAAGGTCTTATTTGGATGGTCTTCCTTTTTCCTTGAAAATCAAGATGAGCCAGTTTTACTTCTAGCCACTTTCTTCACTTCTTTGGCCATCTTGTATTCCTTCTTCTTCCCAAGCTACGATTCAAACATGGAATCCTTTAGACGTCTCTCATATGCACTCAAGTGCATCCTTTTTCATGAAGAGGCATTGTAGATCTTGGAGCTCCCTTTCTTGTCTCCTTGTGTACGATCTTGAAGGAACACGGATTGCATCATCCAAGATGTACCATGATATATGGGAAATTTGTTAGTAGAATAGAATAAATAGGGATATAGCAGAATTTGTGGCTAAGTGTCTAAATTCAAAACAAGTTAAGGTTGAACACTAAAGACTGGGAGGTATGACTCAGGATATCAGCATTCCTACTTGTAAATGGAATGAGATAAATATGAACTTTATTATAGGTTTACCTCATACACGCTGACATAATGATTCGATATGGGAGGTTGTAGACCGAATGACTAAGTCTGCATATTTCCTTCTAGTTAAGACTACAGATTCAACTAAGGATTGTGCTAGACTTTACATTCGGGAGTTACTCAAATTGCTTGGATTCCCTTTGTCCAACATTTCTGATAAGGGTACTCAGTTCACCTTACCATTTTGGAAGTCATTTTGAAGGGGTCTTGGTATTTAGGTTAAGCTTAGCACATCTTTTCACCTATGGATTTATGGTCAGGCCGAACAGACTATTCAGACATTAGAGGATATGTTGAGAGACTGCGCGATAAACTTTAAAGGTAATTGGGTTGATCACTTGCAACTCATAGAGTTTTCTTACAATAACAACTTTCGCTCCAGTATTCAAATTGCTCTATTTGAATCACTTTACAGGCGGAGATGTAGATCACCTATTAGGTAGTTTGAGGTCGGCAAGGCTACGCTGATAGGGCTAAATTCATCCCATAAGGCTATAAATAAAGTTTAGCTAATTAGAGTAAGGCTGTAAATACCTCAAAGTCATTAGGAATCCTATGCGAGTGTAAGGAGAGAGATCTTGAGTTTGCCATTTATGACTGGGTGTTTCTGAAAGTTTCACCCATGAAAGGAGTGATAAGCTTTGGTAAGAAGGGAAAACTCATTCCCTAGTATATTGGTCCTTGTAGGATTCTAAGGCATATAGGCAATGTGGCCTATGAGTTGGAGTTTCCTGCAGAGTTAGCATCAGTGCATCCAATTTTCCATATATCCTTGTTGAAGAAGTACCCTGCTCTAGTTGTACCTGTAGAGAGTATTGGCGTGAAGGATAGTCTATCTTATGAAGATGTCTCGATTGAGGTTCTTGACCTTCAGGTTCCTAAGTTGAGAAACAAGGATGTCGCTTCAATGAAAGTCCTTTGGAGGAATCAGCATGTAGAGAGAGCTAATTAGGAAGCCAAAGCAAACATGATGGCCAAGTATCCTCACCTCTTTCCTTCCAGTTCAGCTCCAGGTTGAGGTAATATTTTCCTCTTTAGTATTCTACTTAGTTCCATGTCCCTCAATTTCTACAATGTCTTAGGACACATACATGTTTTATGAAATTAATTCAGCGTATATATGTTTCAGTTAGAGTTAGCCACTTCATCTTATTCAGTGTTTAGCATTCAGTACTGCAATTGTAGCTTTTTCCCTGTTCTTTTAGTAGTATTAGTATTCATATGAGGATGAATGTTCCCAAAGGGGAGATAATGTAACACTCTAAGAGTTTCTAAGATTAGATCCCAGAATTGAAGTAGAAAACCAACATGATATTTAACCTTCCATAAGACGACTCAGACCACGAGCAGTGGTGAGATAGGATGATTCGTCCTGTCTAGTCGTGGCAAGGGGTTCAAAAACTATCTAAATTCTCTCTGGTTCCCACGAGTCATAGGATGACTCCTGGTAGCCAAGGATGACCCATCCTAATGAGGTGTGGGATGAGATTCAGAAAGTGTTAAAAATCTACTCTTGTAACCATCAGAGGACCCCACGACATGTGGTGTTAAAGGATGAATCGTCATATCCAACCGTATTATGAAGTTTGGAACGTGATCAAAATGCTTCAGAGGCCATAAGTTCATACCACAAGCCATGGTATGTCAGCGTAAGTCATGATATGACACGTGAGGGCGGGCGGGAGTTTTTCAGTCTATTTTTATAAGGGAATCTTAGTAATTTCCTATTCTTTGAAATCCAAAATTAGGTCCTTTTGTGTTTCCTGAGAGGTATATTAAAGGTTTTTTCCTTGTAACACCCCAAAAGTCTCTAAGATAAGACCTTGGGGTTGAATTAAAGAAAATCAGGAAAATGCACTAGGGTCACAGAACGACTCAAAGAATGAGTCATTGTGGCAAAGAAGGACCCTTTATAATGACTTGTTGTAAGCTGATAGTCTAGCATCCTAGAAACAATGAGCCTAGCGAAGACTCGTTGGATGATACAATAGGTCCTCCTGGGTGGTAGTTTAATAGAGTTCAGAAAAGGCCCAGATCTGATTCCGATGACAAAGAAAGGGTGCAACGACCCGTGGTGGCGAGTGATGACTCGTGGTATCGCTCTATTGGAAGGATTGCATAAGCTATGATAGGGTGGCCAAGGTGACGACGAGAGGATATGACGAGTCATTGGTTTGAGTAACAACTCGTCCTATCTAGTTGTTAGTTAGAGAACCAGAAGAGTGTGATATTTTCACTAGGAAACAATGGATGGTCCTACGACCCATCATATCCTACAACGACCCATTGGATTGGTCATTGTAGTTGGTAGTTAGGTTTTCCATGCAAGTTCTCAGGGGTAGTTTTGTAATTTCCAAGCTTCTAACTCCTTAATGACGTCATTTTAACCCCTAATATGAGTGTTTTAAGAGGCTTTAGCATATCTTAAGTCATTAGGCTCCCACACATGCATTAAAGTGAGATTCCCTTCCAAGATTAACAAGAATTCTCCTCAATTTCTTCCCTAATTCTCTTGGTCTTTCAAGACTAGTTTGGAAATCAATTTACGCAGGTATGTAGGGCTATGAATGTGGCATTTCTTCACCCCTCATGTCCAATATTCTTCTCAAGTTCTTATTCAAGTGTACTGATTCCTAGGGTTTTAACCCAATTCTATTAAACTACCTGTGTTATGTTTATGGGTTTAATCCCCTCATATTCTGAAGTATGTTTTAAGTCTAATGGACAGATTTTATCCTCAACTTGATTATAAATTCATGATCTCAAGTTATAAGAAAGTATTCCCTGTTATGCAGGTTTTATGAAATTCAAGCTTATGATCCATGATTTTAAGTATGATGAGATATCTAGTATGCATGTATGTTTATGAACTCTCAACTTATGATTCCATAATTTTGAGTTATGAAGTCTATTTCAAGTATGCATGATTTTATGATTTGGGCAAGCCCATGCAAGTTAAATATGTTATTTATGGTTTAGCAAGGCTAATAAGATCAATTTACGATATGATTTAGAGTTAAGACTCCCAATGCAGGTTATGATCTGATATGGAGTCAAGACTCCCAAAGTTCAGATTCAAGCTATGTTTGAGATTATGATTTTAGCTTCGTTGAAAACAATGTGAGCACTATTCATGTTTTGAAAGTAGTTTCTAGCACTAAGTAGGCTTGGACTTTTGAGGTTCTCCAGTCTTATAAACTATGTGCCAACGTAGGTATATATGTCTATTTGGGACCTCTCAAGAGACTTTTCCCCCGCCCCAAGGGGTCTCAACTTGATATCAATATCATGGTTTAGAGTCCTTTGCCCTAGCAAGATTTTGGACGGCTCTAGCCACTTGAGTGTGATAGTTTGAGCATCACATAAGCTCTATTGTGATGGTGTCGATTATGACGAGTCTCCCATTATTCCTTATGATTTCTGTTATGCATGTTCATGATCCATGATATTATGTTTTACAACATATTTGACCCAGCGAACAGTTTATGAGCTTTTACTTACGATTTCAACTATGAAAAATCATATCATTTCTATTTTTAAATCTTGGGTTATTATGTTCAGTTATGATAACAACCTTATGATTATGTATATCTTAGATACAACTTCTAGCATGCAGTCCTTACTCTCATGGTCTTTTAATTTATTTGCATGATTTCGTCTAACGTTTTATAAAGTATGTTTTACTTACCTCACATACTCAGTACATTCCAAGTATTGATCCCATATTCTATGCTATATCGTCTCATGATATAGGTTCGAGAGATCTAGTTCAGTCTCGCCAATATCTTGCTTCCATCTCAGTCCTGTTCAGCCTCTACTTTGGGTGAGTCCTCATTGTCCGAGGACATCTATCAGTTTAGATTTGCTATGTAAGTTTAGTTACAGACATGTAGTTATCTTGGGGCTTGTCCCAGCATCTTATCAGATAGTAGAGGCTTTTCAGACATAGACTATTATATTTAGCTTTGAGATTTAGTGTTGTGATGTTATTTTTTTGTATACTCTTTATGATATTCAGTATTCTGCTTATTCATGTCTATGATTTTTTTATTTATGCTTTTAAGTCATGTTAAGAATGTACCATGGGTTAGCTTAGAACCATAGTGGTTCTGGGATCTGTGTCTTGATCCGGGGTCTCACCACGGGTCGTGACAAACTTGGTATCAGAGAAAAGGTTTAGGTGTGTCTAGGATGTCTGGAAGCCACATTAAGTAGAGTCTTTTCCATTGATGTGAAGTGCACCACACTTATGGGGAAGGGGCTATAAGACGTTTTAGAAAATTTCCCTTCTTTCATGATCTATGTCTTGCGATGAAGTACCTCTCTATTCTTCTAACTCATGTTATACACATTTCAAGAAAAAAAACCACACACTGAGTTAATGGTAAAAGAAATGGAAATGGAAATGGCCATGGCAATGGAGATGGGCATCAGAAAGCCCCACAAACTCCAGCAGATCCTTTGCTGAGCAGGTCACTCATATCGACTTTTTTAGATGTTGGCACAGGCCATGACCGCTCAGGTCAATCAGCAGGCGGTGGCCCATGTTCCTCCGAATAGGAATGCAACATCGGTGAGAGTGTTAGACTGTTTTAGGATGAACCCACCTGAGCTTCTTGGGTTGAAGGTGGATGAGAATCCGCACGAGTTCCTTGAGGAGGTGAAGAATATTACCCAGATTATCGAGGTGATAGGAGAAGAGAGTGTAGATTTAGCCTTCTATCAGGTGAAGGGGGTTGCTGATTTATGGTTCCGTCAATGGAAGGATATTAAAGGAGTTGGAGAAGTTCCCGTGGGTTAGAATGAGTTTGTGACTGCTTTCTTGGATAGATTTTTCCCTAGGGAGTTGAGGGAGGCAAAGTCGGCGGAGTCCGTCAACTTGAAGTAGAACAACAGAACTATCAAGGAGTATTCGTTGGAGTTTACCCATTTGTCCAAGTATGAACTAGAGATGGTTGTTAATCCTAGGGCTTGTGTGAGTAGGTTTGTGAATGGAGTGGCAGATTTCTTGGTCAAGGAGTGCAGGACTGCAAATATTGGTTAATGAGATAGATTTTTCCATATTGGTCATGTATGCCCAGCAGATTGAGGTGGAACAAATGAAGAAGAAGGAGACAGAGGCCAAAAGGGCCAGGATAGGAATCTATGGGAATTCCCAGTAGAGGTCCTATGACGAACATCGTCCCTAGTTTCATCGACGGTCATCAGCCCCAGTGCAGAAGTCAGCCAGTGTTCCTTCCAAAACCAGACGTGATCAGAGGGGTAGAGCATCAAGTTCTAGAGGTCAGGGGAGCATTTTAGGAGAGCCCAACATTTTAGCTTGCCAGAGATATTGTAAGAGGCACAACAGAGAGTGCTTAGCAGGTTCAGGCGTGTGTTTCAGGTATGGGAATCTCGGAAACTTGTTCAAAGATTGTCCTTCAACCAAACAGGGCCATGGTAAAGGTCGTAACTAGCCACCAGTTCAACAGCTCCACCAGCACATTCAACTCAGCAGGGTGCATCCACTAGTACAGGTAGTGACCAACACCATAACAGGTTCTATGCACTTTCATCTTTGCAGGAGAAGGAGTGCTCACCCAATGTGGTTACGGGTATGTTATGAGTATTCCACATGGATGTGTATGCATTGTTAGATCCAGGGGCTACATTATCTTTTGTGATTCCTTCTGTTGTCGTTAGTTTCAGAGTCAGTCCCAAAATGTTGTAAGAACCCTTCTCAGTCTCTACTCCAGTCGCTGAGTCAGTTATAGCTCGACGGGTATATAGAAATTGCCCTATCATGATTCTTCAGAAGGTTGCCTCAGCTGACCTAGTGGAGTTAGATATAACTGATTTCAATGTTATATTCAGCATGGATTGATTACATACATGTTATGCCTCAGTCAATTGTAGGACGCGTGTGGTAGAGTTCCGATTTTCCGGTGAACCAGTTCTAGAATGTAAGGGCATTTCAGATGTGCCTGTAGGTCGCTTTGTCTCCTATATTAAGGCCAGATAGATGATCTCTAAGAGTGGTTGGTACCATCTAGTTTAGGTCAAGGATTCTAGGTCTGAGACCCCGACTCTTCAGTCAGTTCCTATTGTATATGAGTATCAAGAGGTTTTCCTTGATGATCTACTAGGAGTCCCTCTCAAGCAGGAGATTGACTTTAGTATCGACCTCCTCCCTGATACGGAACCCATATGCGTTCCTGCTTACATAATGGCTCTAGCTGAGCTAAAAGAGTTGAAAGAATAGTTCAAAGACCTCCTAGATAAGGTTTCATCAAACCTAGAAAATCCCCAGGGGTGCTCCAGTTCTCTTTGTTTGAAAGAAGTGTGCTTCCCTTAGAATGTGCATTAATTAACATTAGTTAAATAAGGTCACAATCAAGAATAAGTATCCCCTTCCCAAGATTGATGACCTATTTGACCAGCTTCAGGGTGTTAAGTGTTTCTCAAAGATAGACCTCAGATCCGAATATCATTAGCTCAGAGTTAGGGACAATGGAATTTCGAAGACAACCTTTAGGACTCGGTATGGTCACTATGAGTTCGTAATTATGTCTTTTGGACTAATGAATGCTCTTGTAGCTTTTATTGATTAGATGAAGAGGGTGTTCAAGATGTATTTGGATATGTTTGTGATTGTATTCATAGATGACATTCTCATATACTCTCGGAGTGAGGAGGAGCATTCCGCTCATTTGAGGATTGTGTTGAAGGCTCTCAAGGATCGCTAGTTGTTTGCTAAATTCAGAAAGTGTGAGTTTTTACGAAACTCGGTAGCATTTTTGGGCCATGTAGTTTCTAGCGAGGGTGTACCAGGTGGACTTTCAAAAGATAGAAGCAGTAAAAAATTGGCCTAGACCAGTTAGTCCTACGGATATTAGGAGCATTTTGGGTTTAGCTAGCTACTACAGGGGTTCATAGAGGGATTCTCATCCATTGCAACACCATTGACTAAGTTGACCTATAAGAAGCTCAAATTTCAGTGGCCAGATGCTTGTGAGAAGAGTTTTTAGGAGTTAAAGACTTAACTCAGTTCAACCCTAGTATTGACCCTACTGGAGGGCACAAATGGTTTTGTTGTGTGTTGTGATGCCTCTAGGGTTGGTCTCGATTATATACTGATGCAGCATGGTAAGGTCATTTCATATGTCTCTAGACAGTTTATGACTCATGAGGAAAATTACCCAACACACGACCGAGAGTTGGAAGTCATGGTGTTTGCCTTGAAGATTTGGAGACACTACCTACATGGGGTGCATATGGATGTGTTCATTGACCACAAGAGCCTTCAATATATCTTCACTCAGAAGGACCTAAATCTACGGCAAAGGAGATGGCTAGAGCTTCTCAAGTACTATGACATGAGTGTCCTTTATCATTCGGACAAGCCAATATAGTGGTGGATGCTCTTAGTAGGCTATCCATGGAGAGTGTGTCTCATGTGGAGGATGGGAGGAAGGAGATGGTAAAATATCTTCATAGGCTTGCTTGTAAGGTCATTGCATATGCTTCTAGATAACTTAAGACTCATGAGAAGAATTACCCTAAGCACGACCTAGAGTTGGAAGCTGTGGTGTTTGCCTTGAAGGTTTGGAGGCACTACCTGCATAGGGTGCATGTGGATGTGTTCATGGACCACAAGAGCCTTCAGTATATGTTAACTCAGAAGGACCTAAATCTATAGCAAAAGAGATGGCTAGAGCTTCTCAAAGACTGACATGAGTGTCTTTTATCATCCGGGAAAGCCCAATATAGTGGTAGATGCTCTTAGTAGGTTGTACATGGAGAGTGTATCTCATGTGGAATATGGGAGGAAGGAGTTGGTAAATGATGCTTATAGGCTTGCTCATTTAGGGGTTCGCCTTATAGATTCGATGGATGGTTATGTGATTATTCAGAATGGGTCAGAATCTTCTTTGGTGATGGAAGTCAAAGCTAGGCAAGATGAGGATCCTATCCTAGTAAAGCTTAAAGAAGTTTTCCAGAATCAGAAGGTGGAGGTTTTCTCCCAAGAGGGAGATGGTTTAATCCGATATCAAGGTCGATTATGCATGCTGACTGTTTATGACTTTATAGAGCAGATGTTGAGCGAGGCTCATGGCTCTCGATACTCTATCCATCCAGGTGACACCAAGATGTACCATGATCTACGGGAAGTCTATTGGTGAAATGGCATGAAGAAGGATATAGCGTAGTTGGTGGCTAAGTGTTCGAATTGTCAACAGGTGAAGGTTGAGCATCATAGACCTAGAGGTATGCT